>JAPYZJ010005923.1:0-10773 GCA_030522765.1 Ophioninae sp. B BG-2022a | reverse complement strand
CCAAAACCGTCAACAACTACGTGAACGAACGGAAGGAATGGACAAAAGTGGTCACAGGACGGTAGATGGGATTCCGATTCTTGCGACCATAAACATTGAGCAAGGACCACCATCATCCATTCACCAGAGTGAAGAGCAACCACGTTATCGCACACAGTCAGCAGTAGAGGAAATACAGCAGCAGCAACAAAATGACGATAAAAAGACAATGCCTGAATTAAAAGTAGAGCAGTGGAAGGAATGTGAGTCCAAAGAAAATTCAGAGAGAAAAATCGAAAGAAAAATTGCAATTATAACAGCTCGATTAAAGTAAGTTGAAAAAGATTGTTAGGAGGGGCTTCAGAGAAACAGCCACTATCGTGCCAACACTGTTTAGCTACGAGATGGAAAAACAATTAAAAAATAGAAAACAGTAGAACGAACACAATGTTGGATGAACACATCCACCTTTCGATATACTGTCAAATTCATGACAGTATTTCGTCAAAGTAACCGGAAAAGGAGTGTAGATAGAAAGACGTAAAGGCAAAAATTGATAAGCGAACACTGACGAAAAATAAATCTTGTAACTATGGTAAATAAAATTCAACATTCAACGCAACATCACACCTGTCATTTAATTTCACATTGTCGATTGTCGCCCAAATTACCCATATATCGTGTATTTCCACGAGTTTTACAATTACTCCTGTCGAAGCTGGTTCGAATCATAATTTTCGGATCCATGAGAAATATGCAATTTTCTAAAAGTTCAAAAATGGACCATCGTTCAAGGCCCATTAGTGTTCTTCGAATCTCGATAAAAACGCTTAACCTTAAATGAAATATCCCCGGTTCCAGAACGTTCTAAATTTTGTCGCGAATGAAAATAGCAAAGTTGTGGTACCGAGGCAATTCCGAAAAGTTGTTGGTCCGAGGATGCAGATTGAGAGATGTCCGGAGACTCGGTGAAAGAGTCGGTCTTCTCTCGAGCCTTCTTATATTAGAGAAAAGAAAACGGAAGCTGGCTTATAGAGTCTTCGAATGAAAAAACTCGACCGGAGTTACCGTTTTCTTTTTCGTCGGAACTCTTATGTGTTTTCCGGGCGGAAAGCAACTAATATAGCAACGAGGAGTGAATCGAGGACAGGGATTTTGCTGAGGTTCCCTCTGAACTGCTAAAAAGTTGACGACGCTAGGTGAGCTGGGAAAATTTAATTAAGAATTTTCTACCAACGACGATGTCGAAGAACGCCATGTCGAAGTGGCACATACGCGTCTCAGTTCTAGCATTCAATTTGAATTCTATATACGGGGTGGCCGAAAATATAACCTATAACATAAATTTTTTACCGAAATGCGTTGTATTCATGGGTATCCAAATCACCCCTGTATTTTGGCGCCATTTTGAATATTGACGGTTTTACTATTCAATCTGAATTTTTTGTACAGCGTAGCTGAAGAAGAAACGCTGAAAAATAAAATTTGGATGCCTCCTATTTCCGATATAAAAATCCCTATCATCCCTAAATATTGGCACCGTTTTTAAATTTTTTTTGTGATGGTTTAAACGTTTTTGAACTGCAATCATCGTCGAACAATATTTACTTTTCGAGTAAATATTAATTACGTTTCGTAAGATTATTATTACGTAATTTTTTACGTCGTATTTGACATTATGACAATTATCACCTTAAAATGTCCACAAACGTTCGTAGTAAGTTCTTAGTAAGTTCGCAAACGTTAAAAAAATAAATATCAATGTCATTCCAACATTACGAGAATAAAAGATCATAAAAAAATTAAACTACCGAAAATCAGTGATCATACGTAGGGGTGGTTATTGAAATTAAATTAAATTTATCTGCGGACGTTGGTTCTCTGGCCACCCTGTACGTACCCCTGTATTGGAGAGAACGTAAAACCAAACTCTGAAACTCGGTGACAGCGAGTTCCCTAATTAAATCGGAAAGAATCTTTGCGGCGACCCTGTCGCTTCTTTTTTAACCCATGCTGAACTTTTACTTCTGGCGATGGGTTTGGGTCGTAGATACAGGTCGAGACCTTGCTCAGCGATGTTTTTTTTCGATCTGGAACTTCGCGTTGCAAACTCGATCGATCGTAGGATCAGGATTACGCTTGGAAATTTCATCATCTGATCAATGTTTTGAAAATCTGCAATTGATAATTGCAATAATTAAATTTGAAATATCTGATTACCTACCTTAAGTATCAAATTCAATACCTGATAACTCTAATAGTTATTTTTCCCATTTCTCAGCTGTTCGTTGCTTCTATTGTGAAAATGCAATACGTTGGTGGAATTGAAATGCATTTTTAGGAAAAATTAGGAAAAAAAAAGTATAACTTAAGAATAAAATAAAAAATTAATAAAAAATGAAGAGTAGTGATTGGAACAATATCATACATCACCTCAATTCCATCGGTATTTCGGTGCATCGTCATCGTCACGATCCTCATTCCTGTGATTCATTGGTCGAGCTACGAGATCAAGAAATTGGAAAAATCAATGGATCAAGACAACGGCGTTTTCTTTTCTATACAACCCGTTTATTCTAAGCTTAAATCATATATTAAATAGTATCCATGTTAAATACATAATTCGTGTTTGAAAGACGCAGAGCAGCTGGCTACTTTTCAAGTTCATCTCTCTCTTTCAAACGTTAATATGCTTACATGTACATCCACTTTTGCCTGTGTTTATTATTTTATTATTTCACGTCCTGGTGTGTGAGTATATATACACATGTATATATGTATGTACATATAAATTCTCGCACACGTGTATGAGTCCGCCGAATGAATATTTGGGTAGGCATTTCCGGTATACGCGTACATATTACTCCATCGACCGATTCGAGTGCGTCTTTTCTTTTTTGTCCTCGTCAATCGTCAGTGTTACAGAAACGAAAAATAATACACTATACAGCTAAAAACTAGAAATTATTATGTACCTCGATTTTTTTTTTTAATCGCGACGGATCCACACGAATTATTCGAAATGTTTGCATTCACGTCTATTATTCAAATGTTCGATTCACAGTGTAAAAAGTACGGAGAACAGTAGGAATTTCATCGTCCTCAATTTGTACGGTGTGTCGTGGTGCGATGTTTTCTATTTTTCGTTTGTGCGACTCGCATACGAATCGAATGATCATCAGTCGTGAGCCCAAATCCGTTAAAACTGCATTATCAAGCCTACGAGTCGAAGAAACAATGACGAAAAGGAAATGATTTTTTGAGAGGAGCAAGCAAGTTCGTTCGTGCGAGTCGTCAAAATCTCACAATAAATCTGTACATTTTTTAAAATTATTTTGGTATTCTCGGCACTAATTCCTCGAATCGTGTGACTGTCAGGTATTTGCACTTTTCGCCATCGACGAGCGCTGAGAAGAGAGTTTATTCAAAAGTAACGTGAACACAATTTTACAACGATCGAAAAGCGCACGAATATTTTTTCTTTTTTTTTTGCGGTTGAAAATAATTATAAATCCGCAATTGGCGTAGCAATGATTGATTCGTTCGTCGAACGAGAAACGTAACTGGACGTTGCCTCGCAAACGTTTTTCGACGTCCCGAAGCTCGCGACTCTTAATATAAAATTTGCTATATCAGTTCTTGAATATTTGCAATAAAACATCGTGAAACTCAATGCCGGCTTTTGTACAAATTGAGATACGTCCGGACACTTTTTAAGCGTCGACGATCGAAAATCGCGGCAACGGAGGGAAAAAGAGAAATAAATGAGAGAATCGATAATCAAGCAAAACGTTTTGTTTTTCTTTCAAGCACCAACGACGATTTAATCGAAATCCCTCAGGCTTATTTTGCTTCTCTATCTCCGTTCCCACAGTGAGATCGTCTCTTTATACATCAACTCGTCCAATTCCATTATTTTCGATCTAAACGACGTGAGACACGAGACTATCGAACCGTCGTTGCTCTTTACGCATCGTGGCTTTTTTTTATTTATCCCCCCTCACGTCGCGTTAACATTATTTTACCTCGCCCACGTTTTCGTTGGATTATACTTATAGTCAACTGCGGCACGTGCATATTTAAGAACATTACATATGTATATGTATATATTTATATAAAAAGGTGTCCTTTATTTCGCGAAGTCAACATTTCTTCAACACATATGTCAAAATTTTGTAAGGTTGATTTTTCAAACATTTTTGAGGTACTGCGAAGCGTCGCGACTCGCTGCGACAATACTTCGTAAAAAGACGACTTTAAAAACGAAATTTTCTAAAAATGTAACCATATAAGTCGAATGTCACAATTTTGAAGAAAACAAATGTAAATTTTGTTTGCGTTTCTCTGTTTCGCATTTAATTGACTAATTATTCAGCGTTATATAAGTAATATGTGTAATGTTCGATCTATGTATAAATGTACACACGCAGTATAATCGACCCGTAAATTATTTTACACTAACGTCACGTGTATAATATAATGTGGTAAATATCAACTATGCATCAATAGTATCTTTTATTTTCTATCCTATTTATCTATATATGTATAAGTATTTATACGTACGCAAAAAAACAACGCTTATCCGCCTACTCCACGTATATAATACAATATGTTTATCGATATAGCGTATTTATCGTTTTATTTGTGTTTTTACGTGTTGATGCGCGCATGCGCGATTGTTTGTGTGTGTATTTGTGTGTTTTATGTGTTTTTTAGGCTATATATTAATATCCGTTGCACCTCTTAATTCTTCTTTTTTTATCATACGCGTATCTATCTCGTAGGGCTTTACGTAAATGAATAGACACATATGGCATCGCATCTTCATCAGCTTCGACGGAATATCGCCTGGCATTTAAGTAATGTCTAAATTGGTGTTTCAACTTTCTGAAGATTCGTGATCAACGAAATTCTGACACCGTGGTCATTTGATCGTCACTATTCAAACGCGCATTCTGGCTCGAACTTTAAAGGAATATCAAGGAAATTACGAAAAAAGTAGCTACTTATAGATTGGTGGAACCACCAAAAAAATTGGAACGAAAAAAATCGTTTAAACCGAAATATATCGTTGGAACCGGCAAAAATCGTTAAAATCGAACAAAATTTCAGGAACCAAAAAAGGAAGTGCATAAAATCGTGGTTCATTACCAATTACGAATTCGAGTTTTCTCAGACGATTTCCAAATTTCGAAACAGCGATAAAGTCAATTCTCGAAAGCAGGAGGTAGCAAAGGTAAAAAAAGTTCGACCAAAAGCAACGTTTTTGACAATCCATAAATCATACTAAGTCGTTAAAGAAAAAAGAAAAACGCCGATCATCGACGTCGAGCTAGTCTCGTTCGATGGATATTCATAGATTTACAAAATTCCGCAAAAAAACAATCATTAAAATCTCGAACCCAAACAAATTTGAAATCTCGAAATCTCTAGAAAAAGGTACAAAGAAAACTAACGAGAATAGCTCGAAAGAAGATTTTAAACGTCGTTTTATCTCGTTGATCCCTCGAATCTTCAGTCGGTGTTCGCAACTCAAAGAATTCCCGGAAAATTGGTTGAACTATGAAAAACCCTTAACATGGAATATCTCGTGTGCTGGGGCGTTCGTAGATTGTGCTCGTATCATGATCCACGATCGTCTCGCAGCGTAATAAGATCAATTCCGAACGACGGTGGGTACATGATCGTTACATTCAGCAGCCGAGAGAGGTCGTCGAGATTCGCTGTGTATCCTCCTCCCACTCTTCTCACATTCCTCTCCCGCGTAAACGTATAATGTTTGTAAATGTATGTATTATTTCGTTTTTTTTTTCGGAGTTTTTTTTCTCTACCATTTTGAGCATTGTAACTTAGCATGCAACGATTATGCTTCCCCCCTTTCCCAACCCCTCCGCCGCGGTCGCTATCGCCTCTCCATTTCACATTCAACTAATGCAATATGTACATATTTTTTACGTGTTTGCTTCTTTATTACACCCAAGGTCGCTTGCATTGTTAATATTGAGCGTGCTCGACTCGACGTACCGTTACCAGCTACTACCATTGTAAATCGTTCGGCGTTCTTCCTCCTTTCGTTTGTTTCGTCTTCAACCCTCCTACCGCGTTCGTTTCTTATTTTATAAAAATTGACTCAAATCGTACCCGTACGTTCGCTGTATTCGATCGAAAGACAAAAAAAATAACGAAGAATGGGAAAAAGATGAAAAATCTTTTGCGAAGAAAAGGATTAAAAAAATGTTGTTGCTGTTGTTTTTTTTTCGTAACTCCTTAGATGCCTATTAATATTACGTATTATGCGTAGCAACTATCTCGTTGTTTTGATTATTCGGCGTTGCATCTTCTCCAACTATCGTACACTCTAATTGGTAGCGTTTCCTTATCATCACGGCCGTTCAATATTGACTGACGTATTTACTTTCCTAGATATACATTTTTTTATCCTCAAAAAGAAAAAGATATATACATAAATATATAAACATATATATCTATTTTTTTTTAGGTTAAAAAAACGTCGATGGACATCCGGATCGTTCGTTTAATTTGAAGGTAAGTGAAATAAAAATTGTTCGTTCCTTGCAGGGCCAGAGGCGAGATCGTCCATTTTCAGCAGCCTGTCACATCAACAGCGCCATATATTCGTATCGTATAAAAAAATTGCGCTTAACGTATTGAGCTAAAACGATATATTTTAAAAAATAACAATTGCACTTTCCTCTAATTTTTCGTTCTACTTTGTTTTTTTTTTGTTTTTCTGTTTTCTCGATTTCAAGCAGTACGATCGTATCGTTTCTGCTCTCATCCTAAATGGAACGGAAAACAGTTTCCTAATGTGCACCGCAAAAAAGTGGGGGGGCGCTACTGCAAACTGGCGTCTTTGAAGTACGTATATCGTCGTGTCCCAGCTCTATTATTTCTATGCCTTATCACACGTTTGCCCCAGGTATCCTCGAGTCCTCGCCGGTCTGAAACACGAAAAAATCAGAAAAAACGATCAATCGAAAATCCAAACAACGTTAACTGTTGGGTTCGTTAAATACGTTTAATTTTCCAAACAATCAATCATATTCAATTAATTAGATCGATTATTGCCCGAAAATTAATTCAATTTCCTGTTCCAAAAAAATAATTTTAATGCAATTGATCTAAATCAAAGAATCAATTGAAACAATCAATCAGACTGATAAATTCGATCGATTATTGCCTAGAAATTGACTTCAATTCCCTGTTTCGAAAAAAATCATCTAAATGCATCCTGAGCTTTTCATTTTTTTTCCCCAATTTGAAAATATCTAAATTCCGATAAAACGCGAATGCAAATGTCCGAGTTGACTCCCGTGGTCATCAACAAAATACCGTCACGAAAAATGGCATAAAAATATGACAGATACGTTGAAACATGGATTGTCCGACCACACAAGCATTTTACTACTCGAGGAACTCTGGAAGGCTGCCCTATCGGTGGCAGTAGTAACGGGCTTTACAGTGCCAGACGGTTCAAACCGGGAGTGCACATGACGTTTGGCCGGCGCGAGACGATTCGTACATTTACTGCGAAGCGACGAGCGCAATTCAGGAAAGAAGGAACTCCGGCCCTCTTCCTCGTAGAAGTAAGAGTCTCTCTCGCGCTTTGGCAAAACTTTTGCCCCCTGCCCGAGTCGCTTTGACCGTTTAATCCGTGCCACGAATCTGCTAAGCTTGCCGAAATTTTTCGAGGTTACACATACATATATACCAATATATATATCTATATATAAAAGCAATATTGTCCCCGGCCGTTTGCTCAAACGCGCATATCGCCTCGATTCGGCTCGTTTCGCCGTTCGACCGTTTCGATAAACGACCCCTTTGATTCACCCCGGTGGCACACATACACCAGAGAATGATAGGAACGCAAGAAAGACGGAAGGAGAGAGTGGCGACAACGCGATCCTTCGGCTCTGGCCTCGAAACTCGAAAAACGGCGAACCAATTCAAAGTAAAGAAAAAAAAACACACACACACACAAAAAACGAAACGAAACAAAGAAACGAGGAAACTACTGGTGAAATCCTTTTTATCGCTTCGAAACCTTCGAGTCCGTTCGCCGATGAAGCATCGACAACTTTTTCATTTTCAAAAGTGAAGACCTTCGATCGACGCGGTTTTTTATTACCTCCCGACGACGTCTGGTACGCCGGTAAAAAAAAACAAGAAAAACAAAAAAAACAAGAAGAAAAAACGTAAAAAAAATATTGAAGTATGGAACATCCGCGAAATAGTTGTGAGTCTGGGACTATTGTGTTTAGGGAAGAGACAGAGCGTATATCCCAAACTCGGATCGGGGAGTGGATTTTTGTGTGGCGTCGACGCGAGAAAGAAGCGACGCTCGGTTAGCGTGGGACTTTTCGATCGAACGTTATCGCGTGGACAAATTTCGTGATTTATATAACGGTCGGAGAGTTGAAATGCCAGAAAGTGTGCTCCGGAGCTAAAATTCGTCGGAACTAACTGCATCGAACTGCGTGTTCATATATATATATGTATATTTATATATATACATATATATATATGGATATACGAGTGCTATATAGTTGTGGGATGCAACCGAGGGGCGTACTCCACATTCATACTGACCCACGTATGCACGGACGCGGGAAGGTGTACAGCTGATAGTTCGGGATTCCCGAAAAATGTTCCGCTGGTATGCAGCAGTCATTACTTTGTTTATGAGATAACGAACGAGCGTTGACAGCTCGAAGAAAGAGTACGTTCGTGTTCGCATCAGCGCGCGCCATTTACCGATAGAACTCATATTTATCGACACACAAAATCTACAAAAAATGTTAACCTCGTTGCCTCGTTTTTTTATTTTATTTTTTTCTTCTTTTTTTTCTCGTTTTTTTGAGAAGCGAAGCACGGTATAGTTCAATTTACATTACTGCGTGGTAGATAGGTGAAGGGGAGAAGCTGAAAGAAAGACTGGATATAACTTTCATTTTGGCAACTGCTATTAAATCCTTTCAGCTCACACTCGAAAACTCCAGACTCGCACGTTTTTTTTTTTGTTTTTTTTTTCTCTTCTTTTTTTCGTACGTCCCGTTAAATGTGTACAGCGCAACACCAACCCTCTTTTCCATTCTATAAACGATTCCTTTTCACTGCCGCCTAGGAAATTCACCCACGACGATTTACAATGACTCTCGGTTATCGAGTGTTCAAATCGATAAGTATTGAAGACATATTTAACGGACTGCATTGGAAATACATTTTTTTTACGGTCCCTGTGATTACGTGAAATCGGTTTGTGCGAAAAGATCATTTCAAAAAATGTCATTTATAAAGTAATTTGTATCACAGGATTTTAAAAAGTTCATTTCTTTTACCATATAACGTTCGATTGTAATTCATGATTATTTTTTAACTTAAATTCCAGACGTTTTCAGCTGGATTGAAAAAAAAATGTTTAAAGAATCAATTTTTCGCTTTGGAGTGGAAATATCCGAAAATATGGTGATTTTAGAAAAGTACGTTTCGCGGTACAAAAAATAGCCCATAATGTTTACGATTTTGGTAATATTAGCTGGAAATTTACACACAGTATGCCTGAAATATTACATTTCAAAGAAAGTGAAAAAGCAATGAAAAATTTAAATTCTCAAAATGAAAAAATCCCCTTTTAGTGAATTTTTCGTACCAGACTTTGGCTGATTTGACATCATGAAAAGATCCTTTATAGAGATCTTTGGAGTCATTACCGGGTTTCTGAAAATCCGTAGTGGATGAAGAATAAGACGTAGGTGTTGCGAGTACTTTATTTCCCTCTTGACATTAAATACTCGATACCTCCACCAGTTAAAGTGAGGGTCGATTTTTCTTCGCTCCCGTTGCTCTTTTCTCAGCCGAAACGACCTTGCTCTTTGATTCAGAATCGCTTTTCGTCCATTCCCATTCCGTTTTCCTGAATGCTTTGCGTCTTGCGAGACCACATTTTTCCTCCTCGGAAAATGTGGTCTTTTCCAACGAGCTAAGAAGACGGTTCGGAGTGCACATAAGTGTCGATCGGGCCAAGGGGCAATTTAATGGCAAGTATTATTACAATGGAGAAAAAGAGAGAGAGAGACAGAAAAAGACTATTTATTTATTCTTCAACCATCGTGAATAAGGGGTTGGGTATTTTCAACAAGAATTTACGAGTAACGACTTGTATCGAGTACCTACTGATAGAGAAAAGAACTCGTAATCCATATCACATCAGGTATCAAATCATTAGCGGTTACACCCCTTTGTTTTCCTCCAGACGATAGGTAGCTATCTCACTCATCAGGAAAAGAAAGAACGCGAGCATTGTGCCCCATGATAGATGGTTGCATCACTAACGTTTTTATCGTTTTTTTTTAATTCCTTTCTTCTAAATCCTGTAGGTAACGTATATCGACAACGGCTCGAAATATCTGGCTTTCGAGTGCCGGCGACCCTCTTTCTCTCCCTCTCACGGAAATCACGTTTCTATCAGCGTGAAAAATCGATATAGCGGCAACGGGGTTAACTCGCAGAAATATACGGGAATTCATCGATAAATTGGCAGAAAAATTGAGAACCGAATGAACGTATGATTGGTTGTGGACGAGTGGAGTGGACTCCGTCGCCACGTTGGTGTGAGGGTGAAATGTGCATCGATATCCGGTTCTCATAATTGTTATACGTATATATACGTGCATATATATATATATACAGCCTTGGCCAAAAGTATTAGGCATCCAATAATTTTTCTATCCGGACGAAAAATCGAATTTCTCGGCGAAAAAAAATCGTAAA
>JAPYZJ010005922.1:0-30604 GCA_030522765.1 Ophioninae sp. B BG-2022a | reverse complement strand
GGGAAGGGAGTGGGGGGGGGGGGTTGTTGCCTTCAGGAACCCGGGAAATTTTGGCCCAACGGATGCAACGACTTGCATTTTTGTCATGCATGTCAAATTCTCGAGAATTCTTTCGCTCCGAGTCTCAGCCTGGTTTTCTCCCACTCTCCTGGCTCTTCGGCCCTTTGCGTCACAAAAAGCTGACAAGAGGCTCCCGGGCTTTTTGGAATTGTGCATGCATGCGAATTCTTCAACGTTTGTAACGCTTACGTGTGTGCACTTTTATCGTGTTGGATAAGATGGAGTGTGGAGTTTCCCGAGTTTCCATTACTTTCGTGTCGAATAGTTTCGCATTTTGTTATGTAACATTTTTTTGATAATTTTTTTATAACATTTTTTTATAATTTTTTATAACGTTTTTTTATAATTTTTTATAACATTTTTTAATAATTTTTTTATAACATTTTTTAATATTTATTATATATATTTTTATAACATTTTTTAATTGATAAATATCTAATTGTTATTTTCATTGAACGTGCTGGAAATTATATTACCCAATTATAGCGTCGATTCGCGCGAAAATGTGGAACGATGATGTTTATTCGAAAATACGATTCTTCATTGTACGCGTAATCAATATGAGATTGCAGTTGGCAATGTTGCGGCGCAATGAAAATTATTATTTTTCAATTTCTCTATTTTTTGTTTATCGATATCGTAAGCGAGATGACTAAATAATTATTCGAATCTTTATTTTGATAATCGATCATTTAAATCTGAAAAAAAACTTCGCAAAACAATTAAACTAAGGGAATAAAAAATGAGAAAAAAAGAATTCATTAGATTGCAACGATGCAAACTTCAAGTCTATTAATCAATGGAATATTCCTATCAATCATCCTAGTCAATTAAATTATGAAATTTAATTTTTTAAGAGAATTTTGATGAATCTATTAATTATTTTCTATTACATTATTGAGTATATTTGATTCAGTTAATCGGATTCATATAAGTAATGCTATTTTAAAAAATTCAATAATTTAATTGAGCTGTAGACTGGTCTAATTTTATCAAATCAAAAAATTCACTACTATTAATTAATTTATTATATTCAATCGTTAACTAAGTTAAAGAAAGAGAAGTAATATTATTCCTAATCATGTCTCTTACAATAACACAACTAAATAATTAAAAAAAACTGCACATCAATACTTGCCCGATTGATCAAATTTACTTTTCGCCTATTTCCAAATAAACACTCCTCACTCATGCCACTCAAACAATTATCTATAAACCATCAAACACGAAATATCCCCATTTATATTCCATCTTCTTTTCAAATTCGTACTTATTTTCGTCACTACTCGCCTAATAAAAAAAAAAATAAAAAAAATAATAATTCGAACGAAAAACCTCATGAATTTAAATCCCCCCACTCCGGCACACATCAAAACCTGAATCCATTCACTCGACCGAGAAATCTTTTGACATCTCGTCATCTGGTATCGAGAATACCAGACAGAATCTTATCATCAACATTGAAGAATCTCTGCGTTCCCGATCCTTCAAGGCTGACGAAATAATAAAGAATTTCGAAAAAGAATCGGCGAAGAGACGTCAGAGTGGCAACTAGCTCTGAGGAGGGGATCAATTTTTTCCCCCTCAACCTCCCCCCCCCCCCCTTAACGTTCCATTACTACCTACCGGTCGCGAGTTATTTCGGCGTCGATGTGACACGCTGAGACTCAGCTGGTCCTCTCTCTCTCTCTCTCTCTCTCTCCTCAGCGATGTATTTTCACAGTCGGTTGGAAATAGTCGTTCTAATATCGCTGCCGAGAATACACACCGAGAGGTGACGAGATCGGGTCTTTTCTCGCCTCAGGACCGATCCGATTCAAACTGCAAAAAAATAACGGTCGCGATATCGGTACTCCAATGGGGATCGGTATAAATCGATGTTTCAAGGTCAACGAGGATTAAACCGTTGCGCAACAGTTTCGGTTGTTTTCGGTGAAAGTGACCGTCAGCTTGACGGTATATTCGAATTTCGGTTGTCGTTTTCCGGTTGTTTGGGTTTGGATCTTCGAAAAAGTCGATCGATGAAAAGTGCCGATTAAAAGTGATTGAAGAAAAAGAGAGAAAGGAAAAAAAAAAAAGATCGCCGGACCGGATTTAGGATACACTCGAAATTATATGCACAATAATATCATTGCCGGGGCGTTGCGACGGGTTCCGGTCGGAAGCGCCACGGGAATTCACCCCGTTTCCTCTTCGAATATATCTACTAGAGCCCTTTACGTAATTGTAATCCGACTCTTCGTGTACATGTACCTTGTAATAATTATCGTAACGATGACGATAAGCGTAGTAATAAGCTTTCTAATTTACAAAAAAAAAAACATTTAAATAATAAGCTTAATGGATAAATTAAGATCGAAATAATAAAATAAGTTATACAAAATGAATATAATAATAAACGTTAATAAATTAAACGTAGATTAATTATAACCCAATGTTGTAATTTTCAATACACTACAATTATCATCTCAACCACAACAATCGAGTGAAATCGTTATAAAATACATCGGTTATTATATATTGAAGTTTTCAATGATATTAACGATAATTTTGAAAACAATTGTAATACTCAATAGTAATGATACCAGCAACGATAATTAAGACAATAGTGGTTATAATAATCATCGTAATAATGAAACAATAATTATAATTTTTGTTTGTCTCATATATCATAACATATAATTTAATCCAATGTAAATATAATTATATAATTCACAAAAAAAAAAAGAGAATTTTATCTAGTTTAAAACCTCATTATATAAATTTAAAAAACCGAAACAAAGCTGAGCAAAAATTTTACCAGAATAATAATAATAATAATAATAATAATAATAATAATAATAATAATAATAATAATAATAATAATAATAATAATAATAATGACAATAGCGATAATGAAACTATTGATGCTGACAATAATAGTCATTAAAAATATTCAAAAATAATAATAAATAATAAAAAAAAAAGATATCGACATTATCATTATAACGCAAGTTTCATGATATAAATCCACATTTGATCGGTTGGATAAAATCAGCTCGACAACGTAACCCGAAAACGGTAACTCAACAGTGTGTGCGTTGAATTTCGCTGCGTAGTAAAATAATACATGCGGGGAAATATTCGATTGACAATTTGGTAATATGGGGTGGGGGAGGGGGTGCTCCCGTTGCCACAACGACAATAACTGTATTAATATTAACCCGAGATACAGGCTCGTAGAGAGAGAAGGATGGATCGTCGGGTTAGATGATATTGATTGCCCGGATATACGATCGGCAGCGACGACTCTTCCAGCAACGTTGACCCACGTGGGAAATGGTAATTCACGTATAATCAAGCCTTCTATCGATTTACGTACCTTCGACTCAAATATCGCGACAAATCCTGCTCGTAACCCGTATGGACTTTGCGAGTTCGTCTGTCGCGTTCTCACCCTTCCGAACTCGATTATCAAACCCGAAGATTAATCATTTAATTATATATTGTGTACTTTGATGGCAAAGGCTTTCGTGCAAAATTATGCTCCCTTCGTAAAACCGGGTTTTTGCTCATTGTTAATCTCGTTAAATCATAAACTCACTAATTGTTTCAATTGCTTCGTTACGCAGTCTATCAATTTACAAATTGATAACATATATAAATAATTTATTGATGAACGGCCAGCAAAACGGAGCGTAATTTTGTTTATAAATATTTTACAAGGACGATATCTATTTGCATTTGGAATTCATCGATTAAAAGTTTATTAGACAAAATGAAAATTAATTAATCTAATAAATTAAAACTAGAAATAAATCTATTAATGATAGTAATACATTTATTTATATAATTAAAAGAAAAAATATATTATTGATACATTTTAGCCAAAAGAGCATCGAAATTTGCTATTTTATAAAGCGCAAATAAAATGATAATTATTTTTATGAATTAAAAAAAGATAAAATAAACAAACTGCCGTCAAGGATTAAAAACAATAGATTGTGACAACCTACGTGCAAAATCATTTATATTATTCAAGATTTCTCAAGTATATTTGCAATAAAAGTTACTTCATTTCGAGAGATCGAAAAGATAGCGAAGTCAATTTGGGTTTCTGCGCAACATAGGGTCATATGAAGGTCAACCTCAAAATGTTTAAGCAAAAGCCTTAGTTTTATACCCTTTTCCCTCGTTGACCGATGAACTCGTCAAGGACATACCGTTTCGAAGGACGGCCACAAATTCCCACCGATACCACTTCGATCCATATTCGAAGCTGGAATTCGAATATCTTCCAGATCGCGGGTTTGAGGAATCGGCGGGTCTCGCGGAGGGCCGGCTCTCTCGGAAATGTGCAGAATCGCACACGCGGTGTGCGCTCTCCGTGCGTGTCGTCGAACCACGCCCGTCTCGCTGATATTTCCGGAACGTGCGGACTTCGCGAGTCCCGCGAGGTATCCGCATATACAGGGTGTCTATTTGCAAACGGGAGGACAAAAGTGCTCGAGTGTCGGCAACTTTGAAGCGCGATAGCTCCATCAATTTTTCAGCTTGAGGCACTCTTCTTAGATCATTGGATTCGTCCATTCGTGGACCACGATTGTGCGTCAAAAAATGCCGGCTCGCCTGTCGAAAAATGGCGTTGACCTTCGTTTGACCTTGACACTCGAAATACTCCGGAAAACGCCGATGGCTAAAATACCTGGCGAGTTCCAAGTCCACGAAACTTCAAGGGGAATTTCTGTTCGAATTTGTGCACGTTGCAAAGGAGACTACGAAATTTCTTGGGACCCGGTAACTTTGAAGCGCTATAACTCCGAAAAGTTTCCAGCTAGAGTAATGATCTTTCGTTCGTTGGATTCGTTAATTCGTGGACCACGATCGAGGATTTAAAAATAGCGACTCACTCCCCGAAAAATGCCGTTGACCTTCGTTTGACCTTGACACCCGGTATACTCCCGAAATCTCCGATGTTCTCCGAAATACGTAGCGAGCCCTACCGCAACGACCATTCGAGGAGACTTCCAGTCGAAATTATGCACGTTAGACCCTCCTGACTCCAAGCTAGGAGCAGAATGACGACGACCGGGGAGGAAAACGGCGGAATATTTACGTGTGCGTAGAAACACATCCAGCCATGGGACTTGGGCACTTAGTTCCGCAACGATGCGTCCTTAAACGTTAAACGGATCGGACAATGTCCTTTCACTCGGAACTATGCGCCCTGCCTGAAGCCCTGTGGTCTGCGTGCCTTTCGCTCCTCGAAGGGAACGACCACTGCGTAAAACTCACCCGAACCGCAAAATTTCCTGGATCATGCAATGACGATGTTTCGTCGTAGCTCGTGGTCGATGCAATTTACATCCGGGACAAAGATCTGTTAGGGTACCAATAGGTCCCCAATGATACCTCAATAGACGGCCAAAATGATGCTTGAACTTTCGGAATTTTTCTTTCGAAAACTGTTCGTCCGATTTTATTCAAGTTTTTTTTATTTGAAACTTCTCATATCAAAGTATATTGTCAAAAATTTTGACAAGTGTATGATGACTCAGAGCGTAGTTATCGCGGGCCGACGAAAAACATGTTCCTCTGCACGGACCACAGGATCTCATGATTGCACACAGTCAATTGGTAGGAGAGAAAAATGACGAAATATTCTCTAATTGTTACATATAAAGCTTTGAGGCGTATGAAAGCTTTTTTTCCCCCTTTTCACAGTACGGCGGTTCATTAAAATGACTGTTCATCCGTTAATCCAAACGTCACCAAAATGATGTCTGATTTTCTCTTCCGGCACTTACCAGCCCTTAATTTCGTTTAATCGAATCCTGATGCCATCAGAATTCAAAAGCTCGATGGAGTCTCGTAAAGCTCGTTAGGGAAAATGCCATTGTGTTGATGATTGAAGCTGAGTGTCTACTTTCCTGCCACAAGTGACTATCTATCAAGAAAACGGACCCGATGTATGCACGGGCGCAGAAGTACGCCCACACACCGCGAGAGGGCGGATAGAGACCAGAGACAATCTTCCAAGGCGTCTGAATTTAATTACGCATTTACGAGGCTTTAAATTTTCATCATCGTGTCGCGCAGGGCCACCATCGTCTGATATAACGTAGACTCGTCGGCAAGGGCGCCACAGACGGAGATATGAGATTAATAAATTCGTAACGGCAGGCGTGTGCCTTCATACATGTACCCCGGGAAGTTGGATGTTACTCTCGTACTCCAGACCCCGCAAACTTCACTTACGATCCCGGTGTGCGCCCTTCGCACTAACCGGATCATCCAATCTTCGTTTGCCCTAAACGAACCTCAACCCTTCCCATAAATTTTGTTACCCCGTCAAATTGAACTTTGCATGCTTTTCTCTTGCGATGGAACCGATTACTTTCATGGAATTTCTTTCTGGGCATATTTTGTGGTTACAAGAGTTGACGAATTTTCTTCCTGGTTTGGGTTTAGGCACCACGATTTTTTCAGCTTGTTTTGGTTTTTTTGAATCTGGATGAACGATTTTTTGAATTAAGAGCATGAGGAACAACGACATAACCTCACAAATTTTCGAAATCCGTTTTCTCAGTGGCAATTAAGTTTACGGCGAAACAATCGAACATCAGTCTTTGCAGAATTCATAGAGACAGAAATAGAATGGACTTGAAGTTCGCAACGTTGCGACGCAACGAAATTTATTATTTTTTTTTCTATTTGAATTCTATGTTATCACAATAAAGATTTGTATAATTATTGAGGTATTTCAATTACGATTATATTGAAAAAGAAATAGAGAAATTTTAAAAAAATTATTTTCGTTGCCTCGCAACGCAAGTTCGTTGCGAACTTCAACCTCATGAAATAGATGCTTGAATTTAACAATAAACATGTTTCGTCCTTGAGATATTGCGATTTAAACATTTCGACCATCTCTCGCACTCGTGTGTCACGTGGTCCATTTTCAACATGTCCTCAATTTTTAATCGAAGACAACAATTTTTTTCAGTCTGGATTCGAATAAACGATATTTCAACCTGCTGATCAAGAGGCCTCTAATCATAACGTTGACCGCAGATTTTCAATACCAAAATTTCTGTTATTCTTCAATCGCCAGGTCAATTAGCTTTAATTATGGGTCAGTATCTACACCATTATCCACATCAAAAACTTGACCGAATAAAACGAAACTCCAAAAAGAATCGATTGGCATCGGCCATTATTGATTTTTTTGTTTCTTTGTAATTGTTGGTTTTGATTCTTGGAACTTGCTCCTTTTTTTCACTCTGTCGATTCTTTGTCTCCGTGTGCCCGTTCCTCGTTTTTTTTTCATTGACGAATTTAATACCGTACACTTTGACCGGATATGCTCCGTGTTTGACGGGATTTACGCCCCGGGTATCCGGAAGAGTGACATTCTCGTGTGTTCGCTGTTTCGCTGTATTCGCTCGCAAGAACGCTCCTACAGAAGGAGGGTCAGGGGTGATGAGGGTGGTGAAGTTCTATGCATTCGATAACATTATTCCTGGTAGACGTATCCACCAAACTCAGTGAAATCCTTGAATTGTCTCGCTGCTAGGCTGCTCGCGAATGTGAGATCGGTTGGTTCTGTTTCGGTTGACGTATACGTTCGGCTTATGTATATCGAATACCGGAGTGCTCCGCCCCATCGAGGATGCAATCAGAATCGACTTATCGGGATTGCGACCTACGCGATGCCCTTTCACCGGATTACCAAATCTAGTCTCGGATTCAGGGGTTTAGGCTGTGCTGATTATACAAAATTTCGGGTTATTTCGAAAAATGTTTTTTTTTTGGAAATGAATAAGATTCGTCAATTATTTCGACATTTCTCTTCATGTGTATTAACGAAGTGTGAATTACATTTCGTGAAGAGAGTTTGGTTGGATTGCTTGGGCTTCGTTTTGGTCATTTTGGTTTGCTTCGGTTTTTCTGGTTTGTTTGGGCTTGCTTGACTGTTTGCTTGGATTCCTTAGATTTCTTTACGTATGTTTAGGTTTGTTTGGGTTCGTTTCGATTTGTTTGCATTCGTTTCGGTCTGTTTGGGTTTGCTTGGATTATTTAGATTTGTTTATGTATGTTTGGGTTTATTTGAATTTGTTTGGGTTTGATTGCATCTGTCGAGTTCACGATACTTCATGAATACTACTTGTCTTTTTAGATTGGGGTTTGCTTGAATTGTTTAGGTTTGGTTACGTATTTTCAGCTTTGGTTGGGTTCGTTTGATTATTTTTGCCTTCGTTTCATTCTGTTTGGGTTTGCTTGGATTCCTTAGATTTCTTTACGTATATTTGGGTTCGTTTAGGTTCGTTTCGATTTGTTTTCATTCGTTTGGGTCTGTTTGGGTTTCCTTGGATTGTTCAGACTTGTTTACGTACGTTTGGGTTTGTTTGAGTTCGTTTGGGTTTGATTGCTTCTCTTCGAGTTCGCGATGCATCATGAATTTTGCTTGTCTTTTTGATCTACCACGGCTCTTCCTTTCTTTCCCTTTTTCCACTATATATCCTTGCCTCGTGGCCACTACGAGACAATTCAGTCAGCTCTCGTATTTTCGATACTCCCGATCGAATTTACCCAACTCTCGAGGTCCACCCATCGAGCCCAAAATCTCGATCCGTTTGCTCAACACTTCAGCCAGGGCTGAACGTTTTGGTCGAGGTACAAGCGGTTTTTATCGGATTTAGACGTGTTAGGCTAGAGAGGAAAAATGAATTGAGGTATCGCCTCTTTGAACGATATCAGCTTGGACGAATGATCACGTTCATTCGTTTGCTTTATTTTCATTTTTTTTTTATGAGGTTGAAGTTCGCAACGTTGCAAGGCAACGAAAATAATATTTTTTTAATTTCTCTATTTCTTTTTCAATATAATCGTAATTAAAATACCTCAATAATTATACAAATCGTTATTGTAATAACATAGAATTCAAATAGAAAAAAATATATATCGCCAACTAATAGATTTAAGGAAATGAAAAATTGAGAAAATAAATTTCGTTGCGTCGCAACGATGTGAACTTCAAGTCCATATTTTTTTTACAGGTTTGAAATACGAAAAACGAAGGGAATACTTTATAGAATTATTATTTAGCAAACTGAAAGCGGAATCGTGAGGGAATACCTGATACTTTATTCAATCCTCAAAATTAAGGAAAAATCACCAAATTATTTATCGTGTTTAAGGTTGCTTGGAAAAATTAATTCGATTTTTCTCGAACTCATCAAAGATGTATCGTTTTTGAAAAATTTGGGTTACAATAATAATGGTGGGGGAAATAAGAACGTTCGTAAATTTGGCGAACAATGAATTGGATCGTGGATCTTGATTTCGTCAGCCCCGATGAACAAAGCATTCTCGTCGTTGCCGATATACCTACGTAGGTAACGTTTCGTAATCGTTTGGGATTTGTTCGTTCTGATTTTACAGGCAAACGGCGACGATGACTGGGAATACGAGGAGATCGTTCTCGAGAGAGGTAGCGCCGGGCTTGGCTTCAGTATCGCCGGTGGCACCGACAATCCGCACTTCGGGAACGATACAGCGATCTACATCACGAAACTCATACCCGGTGGTGCGGCATCAGCGGACGGTCGTTTGCGGGTCAACGACACGATACTTCAGGTCAACGACGTGACAGTCGTCGATGTCCCGCACGCGAGTGCCGTCGATGCCCTCAAGAGAGCCGGAAACACCGTCAAACTCGTACGTTACCCACCAATCGTTCAGATTATCGTTTAACTTTCGTTCCGATACGTAACGTCGAAACGAAATCACCAACTTGACCTAAACAGAATTGTTAGAATCAGCCACATTGTCAGTATAGCCAGCATTATCGAAGTTATCGTTATTATCAGAATTACCAGCACTTTAAAAATTGCTAGTATTATTAGAATTATCAGCGTTATCAGAACTGGCATTAGCAATACTGGAATCATCGAATGATCCAAAATAATTAGGATTATCGAAATTATATTTAATTGACGGAATTGGAATATACAGAATTATCGAAATTCCAGAATTATAAAAATCGGCAGAATTATCAGCATCGCTAGGCTTTTAAAAAAATCATCAGGATTATCATGATTATCCAAATTATGAAAATTGGAATCCCCAGAAGTAGAAAACGCATTAGGATTATCTAAATGATCAGAATTGGAATCCTCAAATTATAAAACGTATCAGGATTATCGTGATTGTCCAAATGGTCAGAATTGGAATTCCCAGAATTATAAAACGCATCAGGATTATCATGGCTGTCCAAATTATCTGAATTGGAATTCCCAGAATTATAAAACGCAGCAGGATTATCGTGATTGTCGAAATGATGAGAATTGGAATTCCCAGAATTATAAAACGCATCAGGATTATCGTGATTGTCCAAATTATCAAAATTGGAATCCCCAGAGTTATAAAAACGCAGCAGGATTATCATGACTGTCCAAATGGTCAGAATTGGAATTCCCAGAATAATAAAACGCATCAGGATTATCATGATTATCCAAATTATCAAAATTGAAATTCCCAGAATAATAAAACGCAACAGGATTATCATGACTGTCCAAATGATCAGAATTGGAATTCCCAGAATTATCAAAATCCTCAGAATTATCGTAATCGTGCAAATTATCAGAAATATAATTCCCAGAATTATCAAGTTACCCCGAATCGTCGTTACAATTATAATTATCAGAATCATTAGAATCATCAGATTAACAAAAAATGATCAGAATTTCCAAAATACCCAATATTTCAAAACTTCATAAAATACCCAGAACATCAGAATTATCATAATTATCAGCTATCGTAAAAGATTCGATCTTTCCTGTGTTTTACATACCTCGCCAACAACAAGTCTCGTTCCTCAATTACAACGAAAAGTTGATCCTCCAATCAGGACGATACTTCCACTCCAAAAAAAAAGAAAAATAATTTCAAAGCGATCGAAAACGACCCTATCGACCAATAAATTCGAAATTTCGATGAATCCAATTCCAATGAATTACCCGATGCATCATATTTTCGCTGAAAACGCATAAACTTTTCGAGACACTCCGGAAAGACATGAATTGACATACACCATCGACACTTGCACTCCTGTTTCGACCGATCGACCGCGCAATTCTTTGCTTTCGTAGAGCGAAGCAAAGTTCACCCCTTCCCCCCCCCCCTCTTTGCCCGCACGCGGAAATCGAGAAAACTGACATTTCTTTTCGAGCCTTGTCTCCTCTCGTGACACGTTCGGTCTTCAATTATGGTCGCTGCTGCCATTTTTTCCCATCCATACATATATACGAAATAATTTATATATATATACAGGGTAACCCAAACAAACTGAGAATTTCATCCCGAGCTCATTTTACGGATGACATTCCGTCCTGGGACACCCTGTATAAACACATACTCGGAGATACATATCGAAGCCACTATCTCGGAAATTTTCTAAAGAAGCGTCCATCCAATTCTTTCCATTTTCTTCGCTATTCTGTATTCTTCGAATGTCCCTTGGCCAGTCGAGTAACGGAGAACGATGAGAACGAGAGCGGACGAGAAGAGGGGTGGGGGATGAAGGAGACGTTAACCAATATTATATCCAATATCGATGCGCGCTTCCCCGTATCGAACAATGCATCTTCACCTGAAAGAAGTTTCACGATTTCTCTTCCATTTCGTTGGGCAGTGCGGTGTTTTGTGTGTTTTTTTTTTGAAGTTCCTTTTTTTTTGTCGAATTTCCGAAGTATGCACCGTACGCGATACGATTTGCGGGAGCTTTCGATTTATACATAAAGTTCGATTGGTAATTTCGAAAGAAACGGTCGAGAAGTTCCTATGTATGGAGCGCGAATCCACTGGCTCTGGAGAGAGAATGAGAGGGACGAGGGTGAGGAGGGACGGGGAATCGCGATGGAAATCGATGTTGCGAGATAGAGAGACAATTTTCTTCGTTCTGGGCAACAAATAGTTCTTTATGTATAATTCTCTTCCCCCCCCCCCACTCTTTTCCGAGTTTCTCTCTGTCTCGTTTTATCACAACCTTTCTCTCCACGTCTCTTTCGTTTTATCGACTTTCATTCCTCCCTCTCTCTCTCTCTCTCTCTCTTTCTCTCTCTATTTCTATCTCCCTTGCCATAACTCGGTCTAATAGCGAACGCAGTTCAGAGATAATGGAATATTCCAGATAGGCTATAACCGATGCCCAATTACGCGGATAAAAAATGTACGACCGAGGCTTCAGGAAAATTGAACGAGTTCTCATCGACCACGAGAAAATCGAAAAGCCGAATTTGGAACTTTGTGATTTTCTTTCCGACGAGAAACGTACGATATTTTGGTAAACTTGTCGAGTAGGCTTTTAATAGTCCAAACGCAATCTTTAGTTCGCCCACGATCGTTGCGACGCAACGAAATTTATTTTCTCATTTTTTCATTTCCTTAAATCTATTATTTGGCGATATATATTTTTTTCTATTTGAATTCTATGTTATCAGAATAAAGATTTATATAATTACTGAAGGATTTTAATTACGATTATATTGAAAAAGAAATAGAGAAATTAAAAAAAAAATTATTTTCGTTGTCTCGCAACGTTGCGAACTTCAACCTCATAAAAATCCTAATAAAGCCAAACAAAGCCTGAATCCAAATAATGCCCAACGAAATATTTGTCCGTTTTTTTTTATCGTCCCGAAACTTGATATCGACGATTAAAACGATAAGCGGAATTTACGAACGTATCGGAAGTAATGAAATTCGTGATTGAATTTCATTATTGATTTTTTTTCAGTACGTACGAAGACGACGTCACACCCAATTGATCGAGATCGAATTGATAAAGGGCAACAAGGGACTGGGTTTCAGTATCGCGGGTGGAATCGGTAATCAGCACATACCCGGTGACAATGGTATATACGTCACCAAGATTATGGACGGTGGGGCTGCCCAGGTCGATGGTCGTCTTGTCGTCGGTGACAAATTGGTGGCCGTGAGAAACGCTCTGGTAAGATCAAACACACCCGCATCCCTGCCTCAATCCCCCCACCCCCCTCGATCATTCCATACGAACTCCGTTTACAAATGTTTACATGTATTTGCACATGTATGCCAATGCAGTCTGCGAACCGTTTCCACGCAACGATAATTTTCCCTTTCTCACTTTTTTCCTACCTAATTTTCTTTCGCACATTCGGATTGTGGTGCTTCTCGATCTGCAACTGTTGTAAACGAGACATCAATATTTTCGAGACTGTGATCGAAAAGATTCGAACTATTTGATAAATTTAAACGGTAATCATTATTTGCATACATTAAAAGGGTTTTATATATATGTATAAAAGAATTAAGCAATTTGAAATTTTATTCGTGAATAATTGAGAAAAAATGTTTCGACTTTAGTTTTTGGATGATTGTTGAAAAACATATTTTTAATATATATTTCTGTATCATTTTTTATCTTTTCTTTTAGAAAATGATACGAAAATAAACAGAAAAAGGGGGAGGGATGACAAATATATTTAAAAATACACAAAAAATATTGGACCCTTACGAAGTAAACATAATTTTTATTATTTATGATTGATGAATATAAGTTCACAAAACGGTAATTATTTCACTTTTTTATAATCGATATATTTATTGCTATGTATATATACATATCTCATCAAATATAGAATTTTATCGCATTTTCCAAACTCTTCGATAATAAAAACATTGTTATCAATTTTTTATGTATCTTTTTTGTAATCAATTGTTATATCTATTTCTACAAAAAGATGATATGTAAGTACATTTACAAAAGTGGTTTCTATTTTTAAATAGAGGAACTCGAAAAGTGGCTTCCAAAAGAATACGTGAACCTATCCAAATCTCCAGAGCAAATGAAAAAAAAATTGTTGCTCCATTAATCAATCAATCGAGGCAAAATGAATTTCGTTAATTGATTAATTAATTAATCAATTTGAATAACTTATGACGAATATTGTCATAAAAATAATATAACATTTTATAAATAATGAAATAATACATTTTAATCCATTAAGGAAAAATAACGATTTCTCTCGTAGAATTACAATGCTATGAAGCGTGAAAATCGGTCTTCGAGATTTCTTTAAAAAGTTATAAACCAGTCCTCGCGAAGGATTTATTTTTTCGTACTATTTTTCTCGTTACTTGAGTTCTTTATAAATACGTACGTACATCTTCCTTGATAATACTCTTCATAGTCGTTACATCGATAATACGAGACTCCTCGACGGGAGTTTAAAAAAAAAATCAATTTTTACCTAGCTCGTTCGATCTCCGACATAACCAGCAGGCGAGAGAATTCTCGTTTTCAGCTTACCCCTCCCACGCTTCGTATTACCCGGCGAAGAAAGTGAACTTTTTTTTTTATTCATCCCCTTATTCTCGTATAAAACGAGGGGAAAAAAAACAACCAAGAATGGTAAAGCGATCAAACTCGCGTTTCGATATTACTTGGCGAAATAATTCGACCGGGTGTGCAATGGGATTCCATTTTTTTTTATCCTCACAAAAAATCTTTTTTTCTTTATTTTTTCCTCTCCGTATTCGATGTCCAAAAAGCAGAAAAAAATTGAGAAAAAAAAAAGTTAAAACGTCTCTCGTTGGCGGTGCGGATTGTGACACTTTATTTCGCGTCCCATCCTGGCCTTCTTTTTGTTAGCGTCGTTTTTCCTTTGCGAACGTGCGAAAGCTTTTCGATCTCGAGGAATACACGGAAATCGGCATCATTTGTCACGCGTCCTTTCCTTCTCTCATTCTTTCTTTGTTTTTTGACTTTCTTTCCTTTTCTTTCATCCTCATGAAGCCACCGATACCTCATGACAGATGCGAAAGAATGAGAGATGGAAAAAGAGGCTTGACTGCCCGGGTGACCAACGACGACGAATGGTCAAACGTGGATTAGGAAAGTATATTGGATGGATCGGAACTGACCGGAGATTAAATTTGTTTTCGAGATGACATTGACGACCATTCTTTTTCATCGCTCTCATGACGATAATTATATTATATTGTCTTATTTTGTGACATTTATAATAATAATAATATAATTCATAACAATCAATATCCATAAACGTTATTATTATTATTATTATTGTCTGATTTATGTTAGACAATAAATAATACCACGAACCAATCAACAATAATAATAATAAAACATAATAAATAATAAAATAAATGAATAAATAAATAGAGCATAACCTAAAAATTCGTTTGCAATAAATGACTCAAGAAATAAATAATAAACGTCCAGCTAAATCTGATAACCTGTTTTTTGGAAGCATTTTTTTTTTAACGAGGAATCGAATTTTCTATCTTTCTCTTTTACTCTCTCTCTCTCTCTCTCTCTACTTCGCACTTTACTTTCGCACTACTCTACTTTCCGAAAGACTGAAGAGAACGCGAGATCACGAAATACCCGAGAATAGGAAAGCTCCGAAAAAAAAAATCTGCCGGTAAGCCCGCGGGATCTGGTGAAAATGGTCACGTCGAGCATTCGCCCCAACGATCACGGGGCGCAACGTTGATGGCCAGTCTCGGACGGAATCGTTGCGCGAAGAGCAGTGGAAAGCACCAAACCTCCCTTGGATCAAACTGACCTCTTGGGCCGGATCTTCCTCCCATTCCTTACCCTAATCTCGCCATTTTTCTTCTCCCTACGTCCGCGCTCTTTTAACTGTTTCCCTCCCTTTTTTTTATTATTTTTAAACATCAATTCCAATAATAATAATTATCATCACATTATCAATTATGCGAAATTAACAATAATGAGAATTAAAGTAATAATAGAAAAATATATATATATGTACTAATTTTCTATTATTATTATTATTTTCATTTTCAATTATAATTTCAATGTATTCAAATTTAAAAAAATTATAATTAATATATGTTTCAATTTTCTATTATCCCTTCAATTATCTTTAATTTTATTTGAAATATTTTTCAAGTTTTCTATTCGCATTGTTACAACAAAAAATATATTTCTTATGGATCAATGTGAAAATTTAGCATCGAGTTATAAACAAGATAATTATAAGAATTGACTGTTGTAAAAAAAGAAATGTAAAAATAACGATTTTATTCATAATGAATGCTTTTTCGTTAGACATCAGCCATCGTTTATGCGAGTTTACGTATACTTCCGTTTTTTTTTTTATTTCTTTTTTTTTTCATTTCGTCTTTTGACTGGGTCTTTCTCTGTGCTCGTGGAACAGGGTGATAAAAACTTGGAGAACGTGACACACGAGGAGGCAGTGGCAACGCTCAAGGCAACCCAGGATCGCGTAGTGCTGTTGGTAGCCAAACCGGAAGGGACGTTGCCACCTCCGCCACCAGCCTCGGACCACTCGGTCTCGCCTCAACCACGTAAGAAATCTTAACGAACGGTTCAACGAATCCGGGCGTCAGCCCATTCCTCGAATTTCCCTTTCCCTTCCAGTTCCTTCCAATCCCTTTGTAACGCGAACAAAGCTCGCGCCCTTTTTTTTTTTTTTTTCACTTTTGATCCGCTTTTCGTATCGGAAATCCGGACGAAGAATTTCCGCCGTGAGTCCGCGTTTTCCTCCCGAAAAAAGGGCGCTCCCATTCGAGCCCTTCAGCCCTTCGCTGAGAACGAACGAAAAGGAAGGAAGCAAGGAAGAAGGTCGAAGGGTCGACGAGAATGAAAAAGGAAAAAAGGCGAATGGTTGCACCCTTTCGCCCTTTGACCCTTCCTCCCTCATTCCCTTCTTCTCTTTTGTTCGCCCTCGCGAAAAGGGCTCACCGAGAAGTTGGGACGCGGCACGATCGAAACGCCCTGGAAACTAACGAATTATACGGAAAATTGAAAATCAACCGGGCGACCATAAATTATCGAAGAGGAGGAAACGAGACACTCTCCGGGCGTTTCGTTCGTACACGGCAACGAAATCGTGTTTGCTCGTGATAATGGAGAAAATCGAGGTGGAATTATGAATAAGAAACTTAAAACGTCGTTTGTTGTCGACGTGAAAAAGCTTTTGGAAAAAAACGAACAAATTTTTATATGTACTCTTTTTTACGTTTTCAACGAGAAAATTTGTACGATGGGGTTCGGGATTTTGCAAACAGAATTTTCTCTTTCGAATTAAATATTATTTATTCTACGAATTAAGTTTTTTTATTTAATTTTATTTTTTTATTCGATAAATTATATTCGAAATAAAGCTAAATTATACCATGATTTATTTACTCATTTATTCCATTATTTAGTATGGACTTGAAGTTCGCATCGTTGCGACGCAACGAAATTTATTTTCTCATTTTTTCATTTCCTTAAATCTATTATTTGGCGATATATTTGTTTTTTCTATTTGAATTCTATGTTATCACAATAAAGATTTGTATAATTATTGAGGTTTTTTTATTACGATTATATTGAAAAAGAAATAGAAAAATTAAAAAAAAAATTATTTTCGTTGCCTCGCAACGTTGCGAACTTCAACCTCATTATTTAGTCGATTAATTACTTAATTGTATGATTAATTGGCTGATCCATTCGTTACTTAATTACTGAATTAATTTATCATTTATTTAAATTAATATTGTTCACTCACTGCACAAATACAATATTCTAATGTACCTACATTAAAATATTTATTTCCTTTGCTTATAAGATATTTCTGAAAAAAAATGTGCCAGAACACTGAAGTGAAAAATAAAAATCCGTTAACGCGGTTTCCCTTTAATTTACGATCGCCCCTAGGACATAATCTTCAACGGCGCACCAAGCGTAAACACAAAACTCATCTATTTTTCTTGTTTCTTTTCTGTTTCTCCGGATCTAACAGGCAAACAAAATGGTTCGGTTTCAGCGCTGGAGAACAGCACTCTCACGTACTCTCAAGAATCGCGACACGCGTCTTCTTTAGCCCTTCACGGGGCGACAACGCCTCGAGCCGTTTCGCAAGAGGACGTCTCAAGGTAAGTTCCACCGACGAACGTCGCCTCGTTAAAAACAACATTACGCCGTACTTTCAAAGAAACATTTACTTCCGTCCGATCGTTTCGGAAATCGAAGGGTTGAAGGTCAAATCGTCCAAAATTTATCCTTATAGATGGTAGAACAAGGCAAATTTAAAAAATCCTCGTTTTCGCCTAATTAATCAAATCCAATTACTTCATTATTTATTACAATTACTAATTATCATTACTTCAAATTCTCGACATTAAAAAACGGCAAATCAATGGTTAAAATCGATTCGTCCATCGAGTACCAATACTCATTTTCCCTGACCCGGTTAATTACTGAAAAATCAATTTTTCCTTCAACAATTCATTCAGGCAGGTTCAATAAATTCAACAAAAATGACTGATTAATGCACCAGTCAATTAATTCATTCACAAAGCAGTAAATAATCCACGAAAAATTAATCACTCGTAAATCGATTGATTAATCAATGAATAAATAAACTAATTCAAAAAGCACTAATTAACCCAGAAAAAAATGAATATATTAACTGACACATTCATTCCGATAAACATCATTCGGGTAATTTACAAAAAAAAAATCGCAATTCTCCTGAAAAAAAAAAAGTGAGACCTAGACCCCTCGGATGATCCGAAGTAGAAGAGCTGGCGTTACTAGGCACGTCGAATCCTCAGGATTCTGGCCGTCCTCTTCATTACCCATCAATATACACGTCCGCACAGAAATTCCGCATTTCCCCTCCCCTGGCCCTCCGCTCTGTCTCCACCTTCCCTCCCCCCTCCCCCTTCCCCTCGCTTCCCCTCATCTCGCTAAACGGATCGCAGAGAATTAGTCTTCGGTTAAATTCGATCGAGCAGCTGAACGATCCGTTGCATCCCACAGTCGAGACCACAAAATTGCTGCCGGAACAGGCAAACGCGTACCTCCTCCATCTATGTCCCTTGATCGCTTCGAGAGAGCGCTCTCCGAATCGCTTATATACTGTACGGTGGCTGGTTAATTATACAGTGACGCGACCAGGGACAAGAGGCTCCTCTGGATACGTTTTCGCGTGCTTGGAGAGAGATAGTCAGGCTGATGGCAACATGAGGAAGGGGAGAGGCTTGGACACGACTTACGAGCGGCTACATCGAGAGGGATTCCTGCGAATCCCTCAATGGCCCGTCCACATATTGTCCACGTTGATCTGTGGCGTGGGAGCGAACTCAAAAGGGGTCGAGGCGACGGAGGGTGACGGGAAAGCGGAAGTGACGGCGCGGTGAGGAAGCGAAGAGGGCGAGGGGCAGGGCAAGTGGAGGGATGCACCACGAACGATCTAATTGTCCATGGATCAAGGACCTGTCTGATGCTACCGTATCAAACACTCCGTACACTACCGTGTATCGGGAATGTCACCTGTCGTGAGGAACAACGACAGGTTTCAGCTTTGGGAAAAGGCTAATCGAAAAAAAAAAAGGGGTTGGGTTGGGAAACACGAATTTCGATTGAACAGCCTCGAAATTCCGAACGTACGAATTTCCTAAAGGTTAGCCAGGAGAAACACGAAATTTGTTTTGGCTTGTATGGGTTTGTTTGGGTTTCGTTTTGATGAAGAATAAAAAATTTTAAGAAATCTGAACATTTAGGATATTTGTGGTTTGGGATTGTTGGAATTTGGGATTTTGAGCTTTCTGGTTATTCGAAGTTTGGGTTTTCTTGGAGAATACGAAGAAAGAATTTACGAATCGGTGCTGTTGGGTAGGAAATTTGAATTTCGATTGATCAGGAGGTTTGAAATTCCGAATTTTAATGTTGCGAGACTACAAATTTCGGAAAGCTCGTGCCAGGAAAATGGTGAAGAAGTTTGTTTGGATTTGTTTGGGTTCGTTGGTTTGATTTTAAACCTTCGATTTTAAACAAACGCTAACAAAGCCAAAGGTTTATGAAATTTGTTGTTTCGGAATATTGAAATTCGGAATTTTGAGACTTCTGGTCATTCGCAGTTCGGATTTCCTACCCCATCCCGAGTCGATGGCTGCGGGGAGTGTACGATATCGAAAACGAAAGGATTTAAGGATGTTCTTGCGTTGGGCGAATTGAAAGACTAATTGTTTAAAATTTGTATGAACCTTCACTAGAAGAATAGTGTGAGTAAAATTTGAGAAAGTTTGAACGTTTAGAAATCGTGATATTTGTTGTAAAAAATCGTCTTTCTTCATAACTTCCTATAAGACCTCATGTTGGAATTGCGATTTTTACCACTGAATATCTCAATTTCCGATCGATGAAAACTTTTCAAATTTTTTGTACATTATAATACGACGCTCAAGAAGATGCAAGTAATTTTTCAAACAATTATCTCTAAAACATTGTATCCGACGATTTTGCCTTTACTTTGTAGGTATATACTATTGTAATTAAGGCACAAGAACATCCTTAACAAACAAATGAAATGTGATCTACGCTCGAATTATACGACTTGTGCAGTTTTAATAAAAAAAAATTTAAAAAAAAACAAAAAAATCCGAAAATGGCGAAAGAGAAATGGATGAATCGGGATTCATAACAAAAATCGTAATCCAAGCAATTTATGATATTCTTATAATGCTTCTGCTTCAAATCGGGGTTGGCACTTCCGGTCACCTAATCGATCGAAAAAAAAAACGTACTTTACGAAACTCTGATTTCCTGAATGAATTCAACGCGAACATTTATTTTCTACATCTTAGGGGGAAGAAATATGCGAGACGTTCGCGTAGTACCCCTTAACGTTGAATAAGAAAAAAAAGAGGAAGGGCGAGGGGATTCGTTCGTACTCGAACGCGAAGCCACACGCGCGCACCAACCAAGTAAATTACGACGACGGGATAATGGCCGCCACGAACTAATTTACGAAAGAAGGGAACAAAATTTAAGTGACGTCTACGTCTCTTTCTTTTTTTTTTTTTTTACTATTCCTCCGGCACGTTCGCTATGATGAGTGTACCGCAATAATTCTTGTCGAGCTTTGGAACGACGCGGTATTCTCGTTACCCCCCTTAAGGACCTCCCGATACGAAGGAACGTGAAACCAAGGTGGTTCCTGTACAACCACCGTCTTCGTCTCGGGCCAATGCGCCACGGAATTTTCTTCCGAATATTCTTAAAAGAGCGACACGGTCTGCACGACTGATGGCAGAGGGGATGGAGTTGTGGGGTACGACGAAGCGATTTGCAGTTCTCGTGCTCGCCGAAAACTTTTACTACTGTCCCACAGGCTGATTCACAACTAGTATGAAAATAAGAATTCTGAACCTCGAATTATTGAAACTCGCATTATTATAAAAACATGATTTTTCGCGAGTTCAGATTTAGCCGATAAAAGTTCAAAAAATTACCAAACCGCGCTTCGAACATTATAAAACAGCGTACGAAATTTGTATTTACGAAAAATGGAACGGTGGAATATTTAAAAAAATTCGTAAACATGTGAAAACGACAAAAAAACGATTTTTTTGTTCATTAGAAAAATCGTAACTCTGCGAATTTTCAATATTTTCATTGTCAATTCGAATCTGATAGTTCTGAGACACAGAGCTTTTGGAAACTAATAGCAGCCTAGAGTTCGTTCCAAAAAAAGTATTTATTTCGACTAGTGAAGAAGATCGAACTTCAACATAATGTATACCTCAAACTCTTTTTTTTGAATTCTCGATAAAAAGTTTAAAAATATTGTTGTACGTAACGGTAATAATTTTTGTGGACTATTAAATGTTCGAAGAGAAAAAAAACTCGACCATGATCAAATGCTGTGCCGCTCTAGCTCAGCGTGCGATATCTCGATCAATTTTGATTGCTCGACGTTGAAAAAAACTGCATTTTGTTCGCAAGCAGAAGCCCCGTTCTGTGAGCAACGAAATCCGGCTGGTTGTGAATCGTACTGTACGTGGGGTCGAAATTAAGTTGGACTTTGGTACAGAGAATAAATTAGTCTGCTGTTTCAGCCTAAACGGACGAACAAGGCGAAAGAAAAGCGAAAGAACCAGGGGGTGAGGGTGTAAAAGATGGAAATGAAGAAAAGATGAAAATTACCAGAACCCCCCCCCCCCCCCCCCTCCACCTTTTAGCAGGCAGATAAAGTACCGGCTAATGACACTTCGTACCCGCCGCGGGAGAAAATTGCAACATCGCGAGATACAGCCTCCGCGTTATTAAATATCACCGTCAACGAGATATTCCAGCTTGGCGAGGGGTGAAAATAAAACGAGTCGACCGGAAGTTCCCTCCAGCTACTGAAATATTGTTCGCGAAGTTTCCTTCGATAAAGTCTTTTTCAAACTTATTTTTCTTTTATCGCTCCGAAACAGCGCGAATCTCCATAGGTTGGTAAAAATTCGAATGAAAAAATCGTTTAAATTAATTAAGTTTGTTTTATCTCATCACGACAACGACTGGTTCGTCGAAGAACTTGAGTTCGCTTCTTTCGTTTCCTTTTTCAAAAAGTTTTTGCTCGGTTGGATGCACGAATTTTCATGGCTGTGTAAATTAATGTCAAAACGGATGAGGATGTATGGAAAGCAGTTTAACGAAGAATCGAAATCTGATATAATCCGTACGCTTGTCAGATCGTTCGAGTCTCGACGAACGTTCAAGAGAATTGCGTAGTATTTTTCGTGCTGAGCTGGCAGCTCAGCAGGGACTATTTATCGCGACGAAAGTTTTTTTTAAAGATTACCCGAACAATGGATTACAAGAGAAGAACGGATTTTCGCAAGCAGGAGAATTGAACGAATTGTTTTTCTTTCTTTTTCGTCTCTCTCTGTCGTTTCAGAAAGAGAGAAGAAGAGAGAGAAAGGTCGACAAATCTCTTCAAGATAATTCAATTTTTCACGATTACTTCAATAGACGAGTCGAGATTTTGGTTTTCTTTTCTAAGTGGGAGACAAGGAAAGAGAGAGAGAAAATCGGTAGAGCGGAGACGTCTGTCTCAATAGCCCCAGAATCCGAGACGGTCGAGTCAGCTCTCTCGTAGTCACGTGCTTCTCGTATACAATTGGACCAGTATCCACAAAGACCCGAGAGAATGGTCGAGGCGCCCGGATAACAGAACTTGTCGCAAACTACAAGAATACCCGAGTACTCGTAACGGGTTAAGAGAGAGAGATGGGGGGGGGGGGGGGGGGGGAGAACCAGACCTATCGATACCGGCGTCCGGATACAAATCGTCCCCGATCCACGTCCCGTTCTTCGGCTCTAACTAAGGAAAGACTACCTACTTACATGAACAGCCATTTTAGCATCGTTTGGTTTCCCCATTTTATGAAGGTTACAAATAAATTATCTTTACACTTTAACTTTGATGTAATCGTTTTTTTATAAGAGTAAGTAGGTATTTATATTGCTCTGATAATTTTCATCATTTTTATCATATTTAACAGTAATAATAATAACAACAAAACGAAAACGAAAGAAAAACATAAATCTTCCTGTTACTAATAGGTATTATAATGGTTATTATCGTAATGAAATTACGATAGTTTTAACAGTAATCATCGTACTCATGAATATTCATCAATAATTGGGACTGTGTCAAAAATAATAACAACGATTATTATTATTATTTAAATTGTTATTATCATTGATATAATCATCATGAGCTCTACGATTATTATTATTTAATATAATACTGATGAAAACAGAAAGTAGTGACGTTTATCATTATCATTATCATCACCGTCTATTCGTGATAATAATAATTTCAATAATCATTATTATTATTATCATCATCATGATCGTTATATTCTGAATCCATATATCATAAATTAGTCCGAAACTATGCCCGCGATTGACGTATTCAGTGATTTCGGGAACACGAATAAAAGTGTTCGTTTCAGAATTAATAAAAATGTCAACGGTGTGTGGAGGTCCAAGTTTTTTTTTCTCACTTTCTCGACGTCCTTCGTTTCTTTTTTTTTCGCGAGGCCGCGAAGGAGAGACGAGAGACGAAACGTAAATGCGAATACGCGACGTTACGACGAATCGGTGTGGGCGACCTTCGCGCAAACGCCGAACGCGAATTAAGTAAACGCCACGTACCGCGGTAGATCGCGAAGAAGGGGCTTATTTATCGGAAATCAGCAGTCGTAACTTGGTACGAATTGCTCGCGCGAGCTCGCGCATACGTAATAATAATATAACGAGAACGGAAACAATGAGAGGGCTCGGGACGAGGAAAACTGGGCAAGGGGGGACGTACGGGTGCATTCGATAACGAGACGATAAGTACATTGTTCTTGCTATCCAAGGACGCGTGCGTTCTCGCAACCGTTTGCGATTACGTAAACTGCTCAGTGAAGATCGTCACACGTGGATAAGAGACGAAAATAATTTGCGTCGAGCGTTTTGTTTTCCATTTTTCCGAGGCTCTTCTCGCTCGTTCCAGTTTCCGCACGACCGTGCGCTCTCATAACGCGTTACGTGCACGTGAGGGTTCGTGAGTAGCGTCACAACCGTTGCGAGCACAGGGTCGGTGTCGTTGCGAGCAAAACGCACTTTTTTTCAACGCCGTACGATGAAAATTGACCGAGATATGCTCGTTCAAAGTTCAAGCGGCGATGCACAGGCATACGCGCATGCGCGTAACGTCCTACTCGAGTTCGAAAGAGTTTCGAAGCTATTCTCGGTCGAATGAATTCGGGAAAAAACATTTATTCGATAACAAGTAATGGACAATCGCTTCGCGTTTTGATCATACGGCTCCGTGATTTTTATTCATTGTCATTTTAATGTTGTTGGCTCAGCATGAAACTCAGCACGCGATATCTTGGCCAATTTTTGCCGTACGAAGTCGAACAAAATATCGTTTCACTCGTAATGACATGTTCTATATACTCGTCAAGGGAAAACTTTATACTCCACCCATCATATACATATACACCCCTAATAACTCGTACCGGCAGAAAAAAAATCTTTTTTTTATAACTCATTTACTTCGGTATCTAATTTTTTTACAGTGATACGTTTCGGAATGAAAATTAGTCTGATTAACGGTGATTCTTTGTTCACACAAATGCTACGTTTTCTTTTTTACCTTCTTCAATAGGGAATAGGGAAGGGAACAAAAGCACGGATAAAATTTCGAATTACGCGACAATTTCGCTGTGAAAATTACTCTCGAGCTTAATCCTCTCAGCTGCTGGACTTTTATTCCCTCAATTTCAGCCTGGAGTGTTCGTTCAACGTTTCTCCGGCTTTACCTCGCCCCTTTCCGTACAACTGTCTCGAACAAGCACTCGCTAGTGGAAACCACTTTTTATACCGTACAAGCTTTCCCCTCCCCCTGCATCCCTCATTCCGTCGCACTCCCCGCGGGCACACTTCATTAAGAAACGAGAAATTATGCAAAGAACACGGTGACGAGGAACGCGACCAGGCTGTTAAGACGGTCAGGGAATATTGCACGGTGGTGGATCGCGTTCTGGATTTTAGTCCGGATGACGAGAAAAGGGGGGATGGACTCCCGAGAGAGTTTTTCCACCCGAGGAAACCAGAAAACAAGCTTGACTATAAATCTGACCGTATCGCGATGTACTCGTGACTGGAAATTAGCGAAAAAATAATGTCGCATTCTTTCAGATATTCATCGATCGTAACATTTTTGTAATACAAAAATTTCTATGAGATTTTTTTTCAAGATTTTTTTTACAGCCGAGGAAATACTATGAGAGAATTTTTTTTCAATCATTACTCATACATTTTATCATTTCTTTAAAAAATAGGCCAAAAAGGTCTTTGAATAATAATAATAACGAAGGAATGAAAATATCGGAAAGGTCGCCTATCCCTATCGTAACTTTATGAATATTTCCATAAAATTTATAATACTTGATAATAACTTTTCCATCAATTTACTTTCGTTTACTTGTCATATCTAAAAATATAGTGAATTTTTCATCAGCGATTAAATTGCCTGACAAAAGCGTACCAATTTCAATTTTTTTACTGCTATGAAAAAATCGAAATATTTTCTTACAACTATTGAAACGTGAATTAATAGAAATAAAAGATTCAGTAAAAAGTGATTTTACACAAGATAGTGACAAATGTGTTCAAGGTCAATTCCTATTTTGAAAACATTTGTAATTCAACTTTAAGCCGTGTTCCAAGAAATATTTATTTTTTCTTTTCGATAGTTCTTGACTATATTTTTTATTTGTTTTGGTAATATTGTAATTTTTCCTGTTTTGGTGATTCTTGAGGAAAGCTAGCGTATGTCCAGTGAGTCTTGCTATTTTGTGGACACCCCGTATATAACACGACTCGCAAAAAGTAGAGATTTGTTCAAATGCCATCCTCCGTGATCAAGCGAGTGGCCCGAAACACGAGTATTTACCTTCCCGACTCGGCGCAGTTTTTCAATAGCAAACATCGCCGCTATCGCTCACCCTGAGCTTCCCTGTCATGCGCGAGGGAGAAAAAAAATCTCTTCGCACGGAGGTCTCTGGCGATCCTTTCGCTCGGAAAACTTTGGAAAGTCTGCTTTCCGCCCACCTCGCGCACTTCATCGGAGCTAAACATTTTCGCGTTCAAAAAAACACAAGAAAGAAAAATAAAATAAATAATAGAAAAAACGGTGAAAAAAAAGGTTTGATCGTGGACGAGACATCAAAGGCTTTTCCTTAAAATTCGTAGCGAGCGGCGGAAAAAAGGTGCAGGATTAGAGTATACACAAATTGATTTTTCAATGGCTCGGCCGCTGGTAGACGTCAAACTGACGTGGTTAAAAGATGGAAACAGAAAACAACCGCAGGGAACGTTGTGTTTGATAACATCGCGGTCCTAGCCGTTTTAAACGAACAGGATTATTTTTGATCATGAAAATCGGTACCGCATGTTTTTTTAAAGATAGGTCGAAAATTGGACCGACAGTTATGCCAGGATGACGAGTGAACTTTAACCTTTACGGAATTTTCATTTTACGAGGATTTTCTATCTTCCATGCTTACCATCTATACGTACCATTTTATTAATTCATAGTCGTCAACATCGTTCGAATATTCCTTTAAAGTTTGGAAGTAAATAATTGATTTCTGAATAATTAATTTTCCACAAGCGTTTCACTCCAAAACATATCACGGAATCGAGTATATATTGTGGTTTAATAACAGCGCGATCGGGAACCTCATTTCAAACGAATTCAATCATTGAAACTTAATTTCGTCAAATCAACCTCATCAATTGGATAAAGGAATTAAATCATTCCAACGTCATTTAAAATTTTTTTTTATTTAAACGAATCTCTTTCAAAAACAATGAAATTAATTTATAAAATGCAAAAGCTTTTTCATCTGCTAATTTCGTTCATTTACATCAAACTATGTTCCTTTTTATTCTTGAAAAATCAAGACGATCAATTGCCTGATAACTATTAACTAAAATGATTTTAATTACCTATAATTAAAAATATCCGATAAAGATTGTTCACCAATTCAAGCGATTTTCATTTTGACCATCGGTCACCAGTTTAAGTACATCAATATGATGGTCCTCAAAGTCAGTTCAACGCCAATTTATCTTAACCACGCCAGAATAACAAATTTTGATTTGCAAAGATTCAACGTGCAGCCAGCAAGGTAAAATTGAGATCGTTCATTTATAACTCATACATAAAGGAACATGATATTGTATAACAGATCCAAGTCGATAAAAAAGGCGGAAGATAAACGAGGGATGACGTCATTACACCCCCGGGATCGTCTCGGAGCTACAAGAAAAATAATATTAAAAAGAAAGATACGAGGGAAAAAAAGAGTGTGGCTGCAGCGGGTAGAATTCACCCTTGGGAGTGTCGTGAGTCATCGTACCTCAGCCTTAAAGCACGTTTCGCCCCCTACCCTCCCGGCACGACGTCTACCCCGAAGTGAGACCGACAAGTTTAATTGAGTCTAGGGAATCCGTTTTGCACACTTTTTTAACTCCCTCAATGCATCTCCCCCCCCCCCCCCCCCCCCCCCCCCCCCCCCCCCCCCCCGCCCCCCCCCCCCCCCCCCCCCCCCGCTCCCGTTCACCGATCTCGGACTCTCCCTTCGGCCCTTTTACCTCTACAAACCGTGGCGAGTCGTGAGTTCTCCACAAAACTTTTACGATTCATTTTTTTCTTCGCTTTTCCCTACTTCGAGTTTTGAAACTTTTTTTTTTGGAATTTCATTTTTTTTCTCGCGATTACGAGAAAAAAGATTTTCGACGGAACGCTCGTATTCTCCGAGGGTATGATATCTCATGATATTGAAATCTCCGAAAAGGGGAGGGAATCCCCGGTTGGGAATTTTTTTGCGTTACGACTGCCCGGAGGTGATTTCGAAAAATTGAATCACAGTTTTTAGTGCCTCGATGGATTTATTATTCGAGCTGTCATTTTACAGTTTTTTTTATTCTGAACACTCTCAATAAAAAAAACAACTTAAATAATGTTTGATTTAAAAATGGACGAGTGTGAAAATATCTGGTAATTCAATAGGAAATGTTAAAAACAACGCTCGATTGAATTTGTACCAGACAAAAAATTGGAAAAAACGGTAGGGAAGAGGCCTACCAGAACTTTCATGAAAATCATGATAATTCGGTCGATTTCCGGAATTTAAAAGAAATATCGATGATGAACCAAAATAAATGGCCCAAGCTAAAACATCATGTAAAAAATGTTTTTTTTTTCTTTTCAATCACATTTTTCAAAAAATGATTCCGAGACACACGTGATTTTTTTTCAAAAATTGAAGAATCCCGAGAAGTCATTTAATCAGCTGTCAATTTTTATTTCGTATTGAATAGTTTCCAAAAAAATGTTGTTCAAAATAAAGGCATGGGACAAGTGAGAGAAAATATTGCCCGAGGAAATTAAGGTCGTGCGAAGAAATCCAGGCTCAGTCACGAAGTATTTATTGAATGAATGAAACGGCATTGACGCACCACGATACACACAGATACGAGGATTCGATACTTCTGTATTTCAGTCATGAAGCTGAGTGTTACATAGATATACCCGTCCATTACGAATGATAAAGAGACTCGACTCATTGACTCGTTGGTGTCGCTGACTCAACGCACTGACTGCCCAGTCATTTCTCGTTTCGCAGTCTGACAAAGTGAAATCGGGAAGAGAAAAAGAAAAAAAAGTTCGCGTGCTTCGGCTCATAAAATTGTCAGGTGAAAGGAAAGGCGTGTAAGGGCACTGGAATATTCATTCAAACTGCAAGTTCATTAATTAAATCAAATCACGTTAACAGCGTAATAACATCGAGGAAAACATATCTTTTAGCATATTCTTATTTATTATATTTATATTTACATGATTAAAAAAATTGTATTATGAATAATAATTTAGGAATAATCAGAATAAATAATGCCCAAAACAAAAAAAAATATTTATAAATTTAAAAGAATTATTTGAAAATAATTTAAGCAATTTTATATAATTATTTCTTTCGATTTCATGTTCCCTGTCGTTAAAAATGTGCACTCGTTAATCATGTAATAAAACGAATTAATAGAACGCACTTCGAATAAAGAAAAATCGTCGCAAATAATTACAAACGATAACTAAATCTATCTCTCTTCCTGAATGTATTATGATTATTACATATTTATTCGAGAACTTGATATAATTAAAAAATTATTAAAATGTTTTAATTTCCGAGCAACAAAACCGGCTTGTCCCTAATCGAATACTGATCACTTCCCTTGTCTCGTTCCTTCGACAAAAACGTTTTTTCTATTTAACGATAAATAAAACATTCGAAAGGTTGAATCGAAGGAGAAAATTCGATTTTGTGATTGAAGCATCGAGTTCTCGTTGGGTGTAATTCTCAGGTATTTCGAAGAGCGGATACTCCAATATGCCCGACAGGTTTCTCGCATATATGAATGTATATACCTATATCTCGGTATACGTCGTTGGAAACGTGACCACGGGGCTCAATCGGAACGACGCGTAGGAATGTTACAATCGTCTTGTGTACTTCGCCACGGGTCATTTAAGTTCAGTATACTACCGGTAGTCGAACGAGAATGGCCGCCCGAGGTGCTACATTTCCGCCTCGATGGTCCTCCCCCTTCCTCTCTCCCTCCATCTTCTTTGCAAACTCGTAAACTTTCTTTCAAACTTGGCTTGTAAAACACGATCGACAATCCTGGACGACCAATCACGGCGGATAATTGTAATAATCAGGTTTGAGAGGACCTCGAATTGACTTCATTCAACTATGAACTCTCGAAAAGAATTAACTCCATTCAACTATGAACTGTCGAAAAGAATAATTCAAAACACCCATACGTATGTATGTGTCAGTTTTGGGCATTAATCAATTAATTTGTCAATTATCTTGTTATTTGACTAAAAAAGGTAATTGCAATTAAATTAATTACAATTAAATTAATCGCAATTAAACTTTCAATTGCACCTTGCAATTAAATTAATTCGATTAATGTATGCCCATTGTAACTCACAATTAAAATAATTGCAATTAACTTTTTTAGTTGTTTTATGAAACAATTAAAACTAACAATTAACTTATAATAATAATTAAAATATCCATATTCAGTATTTTTTTAATTGTTAGTTTTAATTAA
>JAPYZJ010005921.1:0-11041 GCA_030522765.1 Ophioninae sp. B BG-2022a | reverse complement strand
TCTACCTGTTGCCGTTATCGAGATCGAGCAAAAATGAGCAAAAGAATCACGTTTGTTGTATGGAAGCCCCCCAAAATATTAATTTTATTCCAGTTTTCAGTATTTGTTGTTATAGCAGCAACAGAAATATATCATCTGTGAAAATTTCAACTCTCTAACTATCACGGTTCATGAGATACAGCTTGGTGACAGACGGACGGACAGAGGAGCGAAAACAATAGGGTCCCGTTTTACCCTTTGGGTACAGAACCCTAAAAAAAGAAGAATTGCTGTCGATCCTGTCAAATACTGAAAGTAATCATTGACATTTATCCGTGCGTTCAGAAATACTGGAAAAAGAGTAACATTAACGAGGGCGTTAATAAACTTATTTTGTGTTAATTAAAGTTCGTGTGTTTTGTGTTAATTTTAGTTTATTTTGTGTTAATTAAAGTTTGTTTGTTTGGGTTTATTAACACTTTAACACGAGATTTATATAGACTGTGAAGCGGTACGAAATTCGCCCGGTCAGCTAGTTAAAAATAAAGGTGGACACAGAGATCAATTCGAAATAACAAAAAACTGTATTATTGTAATGTCTAAAACTTACTAAAAAAATAGTTAAAATAATTATTAAATAATTCAATTCGATCGAACTCTTAAAAAATGTATTTTACTGAGTGGTCTAATACTTTTGAACACTAGTGTACGTGTATTGGGCATACATGGAGGAAAGTAGACGAACACACGCCCCCGTATAATAAAGCAGGCTACCGCACATTTGCCGGAGTAGGTAATACGTACGGTGATACACCACGCATCTGTACCGAGTTATTTATGATGGATTAGGAACGAGAGAAGAGATGGAGACAGGGGGTGGAGGAGGGTAGAGGGTGAGGTGACGAGGAGCAGGGGGGAGGGTTGTGGCACACAGAGATTTAAACCGTGACTAATTTATGTTCAGAGTCCACCGGGTTGACGCGTCCTGTGGTAGCTGTTTCGTAACATTGGGTACGAATGTTTTCCACCCCCTTAGTTTCCGGCGTTTGGGAATGGTGCTTTTTCGAATTTTTTCAGGTCAGATAAATCTCGGGGTTAGCTGGGAATCCCGAATTTTTTATGGTCAGAAGGCTCAAAATTCCGAATTTGAATATTCCGAAACTACGAAGTTTGTAAATTTGTGGATTTGTTTGGGTTTGGAATCAAAGTAACGAACCCAAACGAAACCCAAAGAAATTTCGTGCTTTTGCTGGCGTGAACTTTAGGAAATTTGTAGTTTCGGAATTTTGAGATCTCAGATTATCACTTCGAGCTTCGATATCTTTCACCCAAACGAACCCAAACAAGTCGAAAAAATATTTAAAAAAAAACGACAAATATTTTTGGAACGCTCTTCAACTAAAAATCAATTTAGAAAATCTTGAAATTTTGCTTAACCGGAAGTTCATAACTTCCGGTTATTACCGGACAGAAGAAAGAAGTCACGGATCAATTTCGCTCCAGGGAAACGAAAGTAAAAAATGAATTCACCGTAATACGAAAACGGAGGGAAGGGACCAGGAAATCTAATATCAGGAATACGCTGAGATGCTTTTTTCCTTCGGTTTCCTTTCGTTCTGTATTATTCAACCGGCCATTATGGAAATCCTGTCTATGTCGTCTGGAATATCCCAAACCCAAGAACCCATCGGATCCTCGTCGTGTTTGCTGGTCGAGTTTCTTCCTGTTTCCTACACTTTTCTCAATTTCCTCCTATTTTCTTTTTTTTTGCCTTTTTTCTTTTTTTTTTTTGAATCTTTTATTTTTACTTCAACCGGTCTCATCGTGATTGGTTTCGGTTTCGAACGTTGCCAACCTTGGACTGGAGGAATGGGAAATGGAAAATCGTATTTACAAAACTCAACTTCGGTAACCCAAAAGAATCGACCGAATCAGTGTTCAACGAGTTTTCACGAAAAATACGGAAATCTGATATAATCCTGATGGGAAAATTTTACTCGATTTATTCAAACGTGAAAATATCTACGAACAAAACTCTCGTTCGAAACCCACGTGACAACCGGAAGTTATTTATTATTCCAAGTCTAATGTCGATATCTCTCGAAAATGTCTCAACGATTGAAACCGGACGTAACCAATTTCGAACTAGAGTGAAAACGAGATGGATGAGCCCGGAATTCCAATTATCCAAACATGCACAAGAGTCTCTTTGCTTATCGCAATAAATAGTGATTGAATCTTTGACAACCAATTTCCGCAGCACACTCGTTGGACCGAACAATCCAGTCGTTGAAATTCTCGAAATGTCAACATTTTTTCGATTTCAGGAGAATATATTTTAGGGAAAAAATAAAAATCACTTCAAATTACCAAACATCAAATTTTCGGCAGTCAATTTTCATTGAATATTCTCTAAGCTAAAGAATTTCTCAAAATTCACGAAATTTCGAAATTTGTAACAACTTTGTGGAAAATATATCTTGGAAAAAAAAAGATAGGTTTCGATTTTCCGAAATTTCGTATTTTTGACAATTTTAGCTGAATATTCTATGGGCAAAAATAATGAAACTTTCGAAATTTTAAATTTTCGGAAAGTCGAAATCCTTTTTGAAATAAGACGAGCATTAGGCCCTGAAGAGCTCACAGACGCAAGTCCTGATGATTTTATAACCCAGAAAAAATGATTTATCTCCGAGAAAAGTTCGTTCGAAAATATCAATTTTTCCCTTTTTCAGCCCTACGTGGCTAGATATCCACTTCTCTCCAGAATTTCGAGTTCTTTACCTTTCAAATGGCAAAAACGTGGCTATTGGGTATAAAATTCTACTTTTACGACATTTCGAGGACACGAACCGTGAAAATTCTTATCGTGAACCAACGTGGACATTTTGGTCGTTTCATGTTCCAGTTGAAGGCTTCTCGTGAACACGGTTAGTTACTTTTGTCGAAAAGAATGAAAATTTTGGGGACCTAACGAAAAAGACGAGAAATCGGGGTGGGTGGAGGGGAAAATAGAAGAAAAGGGAGGAGTAAAAAAAACGAGAGTTTTTAGCTGAACACCCCAAATGATCTATGGCCAAAGATAAACCACGCGTTCAACAAGTGTGCGCTTCGGAGATATAGAGCTGCTCCGGGTGGTTTGCTGGAGCATCCACGTAGACCAGTCTCACTAGCAGCTTTTCTATCTTTCTTTTCGGACGTAGAAAAATTCGATCTCATAGATCGTTGTTAATCGAAATTTACCATAGCACGTCAATCATATTTGGGTTTGTAAAAAAGTAATGTAGATATTGTTTTTTATTTCGAGAAAAGAAAAAAAACTCGACATTTTAAAGAAGAGATTTTTTCGATTAACGAAAATCATAATTATAGCGATTTTTGACCTTTTTTTATAAATTTTAAGGCGGTTGAAATTCATTTTGAATTTAACCCAAACAAACCCAAACAAAGTCTTGAGAAGTGAAAGTTTGAAAACAAAAAATAGCTATACAGATCGCGCTTGAAAAAGGCATATTTATTTTCGTATCTGAAGAGAATCCATTTTTGAGTGTAATAAAAAATCGATAATTATGAAAATATTGGATTTAATCGTGAAAAGTTTGGGTTTGGAATATAGTTTCATCCACTTTATTATTTTCGTTCCGTGAGATACCCGTTTAAATTGTGTTGAATAACTTTTCTTTTTTTTATTGACTTCGATTTTCGTTAGTCTTGTATGGATCGGGACTCGTTTTCGTTTTTTTTTCTTTTTTTTGGTTTTTTTTACACGAACCTCCCAATGTTGGGGGGAATGATCGAAGAGTCTGGCCGACGAGAGGCAAAACCAGGAAAATTGTGAGGCGGCCCCGAGCAAGCTGGTTTCTCTATTACGGACCATCATCCGTCCATTCAACATTCGAGGTATCGTGTTACTCGGGTGCTTCCTCTCTATAACATTGTATACAATACGGATACGCAAAACTCCGGAGCTTCTCTTATACCGGGTGTACACAATTCGTCACGTAATATCTCTCATCTTTCAGCCAAAAAAAAAAACTCAACCCAAACAAACCCAAACAAACCCCATATCGATCAAACTTTCCATAAGTTCCATAAATTAATCATAACCAACCCCTTAACGTATATGCTTGGAAAATTGGACGTATAAAAAATCGCGAAAATTCGTAAACACTTGAAAATTATTTAATCATAATTCTTGAAAAATTACCATGAATAATTCTTCGGAAAAATTCGATTTTTTTATTTATACATAATATGCACCCTTAAGTCTTTATTTTTTATTCATTTTTTAAAATAAATATTCATTTCATTTTTCGATAAATAAATATTCATTAGTTTTATCTTTTATTTTCTTATTTTTGTTATTTATTTTTAATTTTTTGACGAAACAAACAATATTTTTCGAAGTTTATTCGTTTGTCTTTTTTCTGATAAAACATCTTTATCATAGTGAGTTAGAGATTTCAGAGTACAGGTTTATTTGAAAAGCAAAATAAATGAATAAACATAACCTCTCTCTTCCATACGTAAAAAGACCCTCCACAATTCCCATATTTTTGTTTGCTTTCGTAATCTTAATCCGATGGCCTTAGCACGTACGGATCGTCCCTTAAGCGTGCCCGTGGGTTTATTGGTACGTATTTGGGAGATCCTTCGTCAACGTGACCTTTTCGTGCCCAAAAAGGCCGCAGGCTTCGGAAAAAGAATTTTTGAAAAACTGTTACTGATGGGAAATATATATTGGAAACAGTGTTGAATAATTATAATTAAATATTATATTAATTAATTATAATTAATATTGTTTTAAATATATATATATATATATATATATATATATATATTAATTTATTGTTAAATCAATGTATATTAAAAAACGAAAAAAATTGGGAAAATACTAACGGTCGAGAAAATAATGAAAAAGAACAAACCCAAACAAACTGACTTCCCCGGTTTTCGTTTGCTCAGAGTTCGAAGGGACACCCCGAAGTCCGAAGAAAATAATAAAAGGGCATCAGGGATGTGTACGTTACGGTGATTCGGTCCAGGGCGTTTGGGTTTCAATATTTTAAATCCTGTACAAAGATGAAAATCCCCTAAGACTTTGTACGGTGTTTTTTGGGGAGCAGGGGGAAGCAGGTATAAGATGAACGGGATGAACTCTGCCAGAGCTTGGAATCTTATCCTTTGTCCACGTTCTGGTCAATTTCCATGAACCTTCCAGGCACACGCGTATTAGTAGAAAAAAAAAATCTTTCGCCGCCATTTGGTTTTTTCGCGTAGGTTATTCTAATTCAGTTTCAAAAAATGAAGAAAATAGACATTTTTTCAAAAGCCCGAAACGATTACGTAAAGTTTATAGGAAAAATTGAATTTTTTGAATTTCAACTGAAATATGAAATGGAGAAGAAGCGGAGGAGGCTAAGGTTTGGCTTTCCAATCTTTTCGTCGGTTCGTAGTCGATGAAAGATGGTTTCGTGGATGGATCGTTCACCCGTCTCGTTCGAGGTCCACTTTTCGTCGTCGTTTTCGTCGTAGTTATGACAATATATCTCGAGAGCAAGGTTGGATGAGGAACGACGCCGTGTGGAGTCCCTCAGACTAACCAAAGCGGTCTATCCTTTGTCGGTGATTTTTCGAGCGAAAACCGCGAAGACGACGTCACGAGAGTCCAGAGAGAAAGGAAGAGCAAAGATGAAAGAGAAAGAGAGAGAGAGAGAGAGAAGCAGTAGAAGTGTCTGCGGTTCGGCAATGCCAACTTTTAAAACCCTCTTCCTATCTTTCCATATCCCATTTTTTTTAGCTTCCTTTAATTCGTCGTTTTTCGCCGGTGCGACAGGCACAACCTCAAATTTCTTCTAAAATCCCCGATTTCTTCGAAGAACCAATAAACTAACTTACTTCGTTCGTTCCATAAATACGAAAAGTATTTCTAACCTCAAAAAAAAAATCTATAGCTGGCAAAATTGAGCGTTTTTACTCGCAGCGATTGGTAAAAAAAACCAATGATTCTTCAAGGGCATGACGAACATTACCACGTGACCCGCCCGTGCAAAAGAGACAGTCGAAACGTTTTAAACCGCGATTTCTCAAAAATCCAAAATTTCAATTCAAAATAGCGACCAGGGGGTCATCGGTGCCATCGTCCTGAATGCACACAACAAATTTCATACCAATCGGTTCAGCCGTCTCCGAGAAAAGTGCATTCAAAATTTCGAAGTGGACGAAAGCGTGTTAGTCGTGCCATTAAGACGCAGACTAACTCCGACTCGGTCGGTAAAGCAGAGATTTTCTATTCCCACTCTCCATTCCCACTCGAGGTTCCTCGGAGGTCTTCGGAAGCTTCCAGTTTTACCTCACTGACTCGAGTCGTCGCTGTATCCGAAATCTTTCTTCTTCGTTTTCTCGACTAACCTAAAAATGCACACCCCGAGAACTCGACAAAGGTGAAGCAATCGTATTAACGAAAACCCATTCCTATTTGCTGAAACACCCCAAGGGGCAACTCGGAACTGGTCTAATGGCGCGGTGACGCATGCTACGTACTCATCATGGCGGGACTTTCGTTATATCACGAAAGAAAAAAAGATTCGCTCGCCCTCTAGGACATTCATGGGTTCTTTATAGCGGTCTTTATTTCTCGCTCGCGCAAACGCTACTTATATATATATATATATATATATATATATATATATATATATATATTGGTTTCTTTCTCTTCCTTGTCGAAGTTGTTCCCGCTATTTCCCATCGCGAGCAAATGTCCCCCTTTCTCTCTTTCCCTCCACGATGTATATACGAGTCTCATGCAATAATACAAGGCCTATAAAAAGTCCCCGAAAGGGCGAGTACGCTCGTTCTCGATACATGTGCGGTCACGCCGTCTTGTACTGTCGTAAAAAAAAAGACATGAAAAGAAAGAGAGAGAGAAAGAAGAAGAAGAAGAAGAAGAACGAAAAACAACGAAAACGGGAGGGAGGGAGGAAGGGAGGAAGGGAGGAACGAGAGAAGGAAATCAAGAAGGGTCCGTAAACTTTTACCCCTCGTATCATTCCTTGTTCTCGTCCTTGCCCCGCGCACATGCCTCTTCGTTCTTCACCGTTTTCACGGTTATTCCACGGTACGTAGATTTTCCAACGAAATCCTCGCGACGAATCGGCCGGTACGAGCAATCCGGGACGTCTCACAGATTTTTTCGTATTGTTTATTCACTTTTCTTCACTCTTCAACCCCCCCCCCCCCTTGAAACGCGATTTTTTTTCACTAACCTCGAATATCTTGATGGAGTTTCACTCGAGATTGTTAAGGCCCTTGAGAATCGATTATTTTTGTTTTTTTTCGAAGCGTTCTAACAGGTAAATTTGAATTTTAACCTTAGTTCACTGGTTTTGTTTGGGTTTGTTTGGATTTTTTTGGAAAAACGAAGGAATTCGATGATTTTTTTAAATGATTAATAATTATTGTTGTTATTATCAAAATGAATAATAATTATTATTGTTATTATTATCAATATTTTGTTATTTTATTATTATCATTATTATTATTGCTTTGAGTTCTAGTTAAGTTCTAGTTTATTTCACTTTTTAGGTTAAGTTTAATTTCTGTTTATTGAACTTTTTTTGAAGCCCTCAAACAGGTAAATTTGAATTTTAACCTTAGTTCACTGGTTTTGTTTGGGTTTGTTTGGATTTTTTCGGAAAAACGAAGGAATTCGATGATTTTTAAAAATGATTAATAATTATTATTGTTATTATTAAAATGAATAATAATTATTATTATTGCTTTAAGTTGTAGTTTATTTTACAGTTTAGGTTAAGTTTAATTTTTGTTTATTGAACTTCATTGTCATCATCATTTGTTTGTTTTGTTTTTGTTATAATTGTTATTGTATTTTTGTCTTTATGTTAACTTTTCTTCGTCCGAAAGTCCGCTGGTGCATAATAATATCAATCAATAAATATGTATCATATATAATAAATATCAATGTCAAATAATACAATATCAATATATCGTATTATTATTATTAACAATACTTAACAATTATTAACAATATTACAATATTATTAACAATAAACCATACAATAATAATTGCATTGTATTATTATTGTATTGTTTATTGTTGATAATATTACAATATTATTAACAATATTTATTATACATTATTTCATATTGTATTGTTAATAATAATTTTATTTTTAATAATATTGTAATATTATTAACAATAAACAATAAAATAATAATTTTATTGTATTATTAACAATACAATATGAAATAATGTATAATAAATATCAATATAATATCAATCGATAAATATCAATCAATCAATGAACGCAACGAATGAAAAACATCGAAAATCTCAAGGGCACGCAAATTGCGAAATTTGGAAATGTAATCGTGCTTTTCGAAGCAAGAGATTTTTGGATTTGTTTGGTTTCGACGGTGGTTGTCTCAATACGTGCCTTACAGTATATATACACGATTGTACGTTACTCTGTATAGTCGCAATAGAGCTCGAGGCGTTTGGTTCGATTCATCGCTGTCGGAAGGTTTATGACGCATTAAAAAGGCTTTCTAGCGTTACGGGAGGCCTCCGAAATGACGGAGGGCTCCGTGTCTCGCTCGGACGTTTGGCGAAATATAAAAGGGAAGTGGACATAAAATAAAACAAAGAGAAACAAAGATAAAGAGAGAGAAAAGAAAAGAAAGATAAAGAGAGAGAAAAAAAAAGAAAGATAAAGGGAGAGAGAAAAAAAAAGAAAGATAAAGGGAGAATAAAACGAAGCAAAAAAAAAAAAAGAATAATGAAAATAAATACGAAACGTGCGTTGCAATAACGCTTCGCGTTTCGTCGCTTAAAGGGCCGATACGACGACCAGCATCTTCTCTCGAACGATAACGAATCCTCGTTTATGACCCAGTGAAGGCTAAAGAACACCACTGAACGAACCCAAACAAATCCTGCCCAATGTAGAATGCCTCTTTCCTTTCTGTCTTCGATTTTAAAGGAACGCGATCTAGTGACCTCTCGATTTTTAAAATTCACTTTATTAGCTCATAAACGATACATTGAAAATTTACGAATTTCAATTTTAACCTTAATTCGCTGATTTTGTTTGGGTTCGTTTGGATTTTATCGGAAAAACGAAGGAATTCGATGATTTTTTTAAATGATTAATAATTATTATTGTTATTATTAAAATGAATTATTATTATTATTAAAATGAATTATTATTATTATTAAAATGAATTATTATTATTAAAATGAATTATTATTATTATTAAAATAAATTATTATTGTTATTATTATTATTATTATTATTATTATTATTATTGCTTTAAGTCCTAGTTAAGTTCTAGTTTATTTTACTGTTTAGGTTAAGTTTAATTTTTGTTTATTGAACTTCATTGTCATCATCATTTGCTTGTTTTGTTTTCGTTATTATATATAATAGAGTTTTATTTGCATAACTTGTACAAGTTTTTTACAAAACCTGTTTTCGTTATAATTTTTATTGTATTTTTGTCTTTATGTCAACTTTCTTAACTTTATGTCTAGTCGTGGTTCTTTCACTCGATCACACGACGAAATATTATGCGACGATATATCGTACGATAAAATATTGCCCGGAAGCCTAGTAACAAAGTAACCCAAACAAACCCAAACAGGGATATTTTGTCGTGTGATTTTTTGTTGATTATGTCGATTTGTAATAAATTAAACTGAACGAACCCAAACCCATTTTTTTTTATGGCGCCGAACAAACCCAAACAGAGATGTTTTGTCGTGTGATTTTTTGTTGATTATGTCGATTCGTAAAAAATTTCGCTGAACAAACCCAAACCAATTTTTTTGGAGCGCCGAAAAAACCCAAACAAAGATATTTTTTCGTGTGACAATTTTTCGATGATGTCTATTCCTAATTAATTAAACTGATCAAATCCAAACCCCTTTTTTTTAGCGCCGAACAAACCCAAACAAACCCAAACAATGATGTTTCATCGTGTGATTTTTTGTTGATTTTCTCGATTCGTAAAAAATTTCACTGAACAAACCCAAACCCATTTTTTTATGTCCCCGAACAAACCCAAACAAAGATATTTTTTCGTGTGACGTTTTGTCGATCATGTCTATTCCCAATAAATTAAACTGATCAAACCTCAAATTCATTTTTTTAAAGCGCCATTTCTCGAGTCTCAATTTTTTTAAATTTTTATTAAAACGAAGAAATAAGCTCGTTCTTATCATTTCTTCGTGTTCTCCATTGAAACGAAGCTTTTGACTGCTTGAGACAATTCGATTTGGAGGTTATGTCCATTTCGTGCAGCCTAACCTCGTATCAACAAAGAAGAGGAAACTGGGCCCCGGAAGTTCGTCATTGAAAAATAACAGAATTACGACTGAACCAATGACATCGTAAAAAAAATGTCGAGCTGGAAAAAAAAATCGTAGAAAAAGTATTCGGAAGAAAATGGCCGCGATCGTTCGGTCTCGTTTTGTTTGTTTGGGTTTGTTTATTATTCTCATTGTCGTTACAGAAACGTGTCTTTCACTCTGCCATCTAATAAAGACCACCTTTATTAAGCGCGAAGATATACGTTTTGTAAACGAGATTATACGAGACGCGCATGCGCGTTTGTATATGTAGTATTATAGTATGAACGACGGCTCGACTTTACGATAGCGATTAAAAATTGCATTAACGTTTAACTGTGGCGAGCAGCCGGTCACCAGCACCCCTGCCACGCGATCATTTTCGTTCTCATTTATCATGCCTACGAAAGTACTTTTAAGGGGTTTTTCTAAACCTTAATTTCAAAATAAGTAATTCCTTTTTTGATATTCTTGAAGCACGGACTATTAAAAATACTCCTGTAAAAGGAAATTTCGAAATTTTGAAAATTCGAAAAGTTAGAGCGATTTTAACGAAACCCAATTTGGACCGACCAGCTGTTAACTTTGGAAGATTTTTTTTTCACAAGTTCCTGAAACGTTAGTACGAGGAATTAAAAAATAAAAATTCGTAATAAAATATTTATTTATATACAAAAAAATCAAGTCCGAAAA
>JAPYZJ010005920.1:0-10776 GCA_030522765.1 Ophioninae sp. B BG-2022a | reverse complement strand
GGATTTGATTCTTTTTTCGCCCAGCATCTCTAATTGCAGGTTATATCAAAATACGACTGAAGTTAGCCGTGCATCGTCAAAAACTTTACAGCTTTTGGTGATGCGTACTCTTATCGGATGCCTACTCCTAGACCAGGTAACCCTAGTCATTTTCTAAAAAATTTCGAGGTTTACGTATCCGTCAAAAATAAATCTCTGGCGGAGAGAGCTGAGGATGAGCTTTTTGACAACTCAGAATTGTAGCTCTGGTAAACGGTTTTCGTTAATGACCAAACTGATTTATATTAGCAGTCGTGAAGATCTGTTTGGATTTCAGTTTGTACTGGCGACACATCTGACTAGCACGTGTCGGATGATCCCTTCATTTATTTTCGTGCCGAATTTTGTTTCCTCTTCGAGCTTCTGTAACTCAAACAACGAACCGCGGAGAGGATGTACGTTTCGTCTCGTTTCTCGAGTCACCGGGGGTGCCACGGACCACGCGTGTAAAACGACAGTGAAGCGGAAGCAGCGCAGGCACGCGCACTCCTCGTGGTGCGCCCGCATGTGCGCCTCTTGTTAATGACTCGCGTGGCAAGTGCGACCTCCTCCTTCTCTTCTTTGGTTCGCCGATCGCATCAGGACCGAGTACGAATAAGTTCGGGGACGCCCGTATGCCTGTGCATCTTCCGGAATACGAATCTTCTTGAATCTTGGTTCAATGAATGGGCTTCGATAAATTCAATGAATTCGGTGATAAATTTCAATTGAACTGATTCAGCCTGAGTTTCGATGTTATCGATTAACGAATATCCAAACTTTTGCATTTTCGGTATAATCGGTAAGAGAAACAAAGCTGGATATTAATCTTTTTTATTGTACGATTCGAGATAATTTCTTGTATATCTGTAAGTGGGTCGTTCTTCTTTTTAACCGACAATAAAATAACGTTTTTCTGTTTTTTTTTTTTTTGGTTTTTGAACTACACATAATTGTGACTTTTGTGGGTTGAAAAAAAAGTTGCTTCTGTGTTTTCATCAGGACTAATTAAAGTTTCCTTTCCGGCTAATAAAAATTCTTTTTTAACGTCGGTGTTTTTAAAAAATAGTGTGACAGAGTAGCCTTTTTCTGTGGAGACCACATTTCGGTTTACCACTCTGTCACGGCACTCTACGGAAAAACAAACGTATTAAATATGCTGGTTAGAGAAAATAAAAAATTACATAATATTAATAGATAAGAAAATATGGACGTTTATTCGAAACGAATTTTAAAAAATCGCAAAAATACTTCAACGAAATGCCATAATAAGACGAAGGACAGACTATTGTAGGTTAAAAATAAGAACGACCCAAATGCAGCGTGTTGCGATTTTACCAAAATCAACGCATTTATTCACAAACTCTAGTCAATTAAAACAATTTATTTCTCGAAATTCAATAAAAAATAAATATTTCCTTTCGTCGCTCGAAACTTTGAAAGGATTTAAACCTGTCACCAAAATACATATATTTATCAGTCGAGCAAAAGTTTTTGTTTATAATCCTTGAGTGCACCGGAGAAAGGACTTAAAAAGTAGTACTTTCATCGAATCCAGATCGGAAAGTGCGGGAAAACATTCGTACGTATAGGTGGATAAGTAAGATCGAAGTGTATACAGTGAAGGTAGAAAGGGATGTATAGAGTGTGAGGTTGTCGGTACGGAGGTAGCGCTCGGAGAAATAGAGCTTTTGTACGAAAGTACTCCATATCACTTTATTTAAGATTTACCCTTCGCTCGCCCCTTTCAACCCCCGACAAGACTCGTCCATTTCGCCGTTGAAACACACGCGCGGGCACATTCCGCCACTTGGACCGCCTGGCTTCTTTTTTACCCAAACTCTCGTGCTCTCAGCTTCTCTCTGTCCGACTTTCTCCTGGCAGCATCCGATCCACCTCGAACTCCCTCGCACTCCTCTCTACCTGCTATACCGCGTTTTGCACTTTTAACCCCGGTCTACCCTCAATTGGAGCTCTCAGTCAGTTCTCGGAGTGGATTCGTGTCGGAGTTGTTACGAAGCTTGACGTTTCCGTCGTTGCGTTTTCGGTCGCGAGCAACTTTTCTCTGATACCTCATAAATCTTGGCGAGTCTCGAACGCGAATGGAAGAGCTGATATTGGCTCACGTGAGAGCCCTTTCCGTTAATAATTCGAATTCTAGAGGTATAGACAATACCTACCCATAGGAATTGTCTAATATCGTTTGAAATGCCTTTTGGAAATTTTATCGGAAAATGACTGCGCGGTGATGACGGTCTCTTAACCGTCCGGTCAATGACTAGGTACCCCGGTATCCATTTCAGCTTTGCAGATAGAATTTATTAACTTTTTCTTTAAAAAACTGTATAACCTTCTGGATCCTCGAATGAAAGTAGTTTGAAACCCAATTTTTGTCAATTTTTTTTATAATCAATTATTTAATAATAGTTGTTAACTATCAAACTTGATACCTCCTTCTTCAATAACCAGGCACCCGGGTACTCACTGAAGTTCTTATGCATGAATGGCGGGCTAATACACATTAAAGACACTACCTATTAAAGTATCGAGGTAATTTGACTTTTAAATAAATAATAAACAATATCGTTTACGAAGGAGATATCAAGTTTGATTGTTAATAACTATTATTAAATAATTGATTATAAAAAAATTCGACAAAAATTGAGATTCAAACTACTTGAATTTCAGGGATTCAGACGGTTATACAGTTTTTTAAAGAAAAAGTTAATAAATTCTATCTGCAAAGCTGAAATGGATACCCGGGTACCTGGTCATTGACCAGACGGTTAAAGGGGATGTTTCGAGAGAGGGTGGTACCGTTAAGGAGGATTCGCATAATTTTTAAGTCCGCGTCGTCGACGTACAACGAAAATGATTTTTTTTGTTGATTTATGCTTTGGCCAAACTTGAGCCACGAAAAAAGAGGAAAATATTTTTAAGGTTTTTTTACGATGGCAAGATCGAGCTCGTCGAGTCGTGGCAACGTTTTTCGTCGTCGTTCTACGTCTCTCGGCGTCCCTCTCGTACCTCGTTTCTCTCTCTCGATCTCTCGGTCGCGTGCAGAACGCGAGCTAGACTCGGCCAACAGTCGCAGCAGCACGTTTTATCGACCCTGACCCCGAGCACGAGAAAATTCAGGGGGATCAAACACCGCGCACTTCCATGGACTTGTTGTGCTCTTTTACACCTCATCTTCGCGTTTCTGGCGTCCGATGAGAACGTCGTTACTTTACTCCGCCAATAAGTTACCGGCAGTTCCCATTGTGAGATACAAACTCACAGCAAAAAATTTTTGCTCGTTTCGTCGCGTGGGCTCGAGCTCGACTATTATTTATTTTACAACGAATTCGACGCGTCATTGTGATTTTGGGTCTTTCAATAGTGCATTTGAAGATTCGGGGATCGAATATTGCCCTATTGTCTGGTCGATTATTTGCGTAAATTAGCACGATAATTGATTTATTTATTACGTTGTAGCTAATTATGTTACGTGGTTTATAGGCATCTTTTTGTGTATTAAAATTAATATTTTTTATATTGTTATAATTACCTAGTTGTTGTTATGTTCTAATGAATTATAATAATTAATTAGCGTCAATTTATACGATGAGTTAGCGATTGGTTTTACTAATTGATTGAGTGAGTAGTTTCTTCAAAATGCCAGAATTAAACGTGGGGCTATTTGTAAACGTGACATTATAATTAATTAATAATTTGCCTACTACATTCACGATCTCTCTAATTTTAGCAAAATTCTATAGAAAAGGTAAATAAACATAAAAGGGTAGCGTAATTGAAAGAGAGAACAATTTTTTTTTTTTTCGTCAACTGTTAAAAATCTCGTCTCTGATTTTCAAACGACCAAATCTTTCGGCGTACTTTTCGCAACTTTTTCGAGAGCCTATCCGTCCCCGTGTGCAGCTCGAGTCAGGCTCGCTCACTTGGCGTCTTTGTCGTTCTCACAGGCCAACAGGAAAAAGGGTTCTCGCGAGAGAGATCCGCCATAGAAACCGGTCGGTCGGGTTGTCCGTGGCCTCCCCCCGCCGTGCCAGGACATAAGGCCACCTGCTCGCCTAGCGAGGCCCTTCGGCGGGGGCCTCAACGACGACGACGATGAGGACGACGCCGACGACGACAACGACAACGGCAAAGGCGACGACGAACGCGCGGAACGCTATTAAATTTATTCCAAACTCATCACCGTCCCTATATGTATACATATGCATATGCATATTGGGAAAAAAATATTTCAAGGACGTATGATTTTGAGGATATCCTGAAAATCGATGAGGTTGAAGTTTGCAACGTTGCGATGCAACGAAAATCATTATTTTTTTATTTCTCTATTTCTTTTTTACTGTAATCGTAATTAAAATACCTCAATAATTATACAAATCTTTATTGTGACAATCTAGAATTCAAATCTCAAAAAAATATTTCGTCCAATAATAGATCTGAGGAAACAAAAAAATGAGAAAAGAAATTTCGTTGCGTCGCAACGATGCGAACCTCAAGTCCATCAAAATCGAATGTCCCCGTACGAGACGTTGCGTACACGTCAAGGATATGTCGAAGACGTACCACGTGACACACGAGTACGAGAAATAGTCGAAAGTTTTATATTTCATTTTCTCAAAAATTTTCAATTTCTAAAAAATTTTTATCGATAAATTCAAGCATCTATTTCTGTCTCTATGAATTCTACAAAGACTGATACTCGATTTTTCGCCATTCACTCAATCTACGCCGAGAAAACAGATTTCGAAAATTTGTGAGGTTATGTCGATTTTCGTCATGCCCTTAACGCGAAGTGTCTTTGCACAAGAGTATATTCGTACGAAGGACGCTCAAAAATTTTTTTCTAGTCTCGAAGGCAAAGATTAGGCACTTGGGATGTACAGGGTGGTACTTGGGAATTTGGCTGTACGTGAAAAAAAAAAAGACGAAAAATGTGCGCACATTTCGATTGTAGCGTTCGAGAATTTTTACGATCATCCGCAGGCGCATCGTCGAGAGATACGGTCAAAAACAAATTAAGATTGCAGAAAAATACGCGAGAAAGGGAGAGAGAGAGAGAGAGAATTTTTATTGCGTCTCCTCTGGGTAAATCGTGAAACGTTGAATGTTTCGCGTTTACGACGATTCGTCGGTATAACGTAGTATATCCTGAGAAATAATCGAACGTCGCCATAGGGGTACAAGCGCACGCGGAATCTTTAATGATATACACGTTTGTCGAATCAAAATTATTCTTGACGATGCATTTTATTGGAGCCAGGGCAAGGGAGCTCGAAGCTTTGTCCGTACGTGGATCCGCAATCTTTGCAGTACGGCACTCGAGATATCGATAAAAAAAAAAGAAATTTCATATCTCGTATTGAGGTACAGTATAAAAACAATAAAAATTCCATTATTTCAAAAATTCAATATTTCAGCTCGACACTTTGATATTTCAAAAATAAATAATAAACAAACGGAATATTCGGTATGATTTGTAAATTACCTTTTTTTATTTTCATATTTGTGAAGATAACAAGAGCACAAAAATTACAGTAACCGTTTTGATGAAATGAGAATTTTTTAAATTTTATTTAACGCTTCCCACTACTTGGTTTAATTTCAAAGTTGCTTATTTTTACACGATTCTTTTTAAAAAAATTTTTTTTTGCAAGAATATTTGAATATTTCCTCCTTTTGAACGACTTTTCGAGCGCGTTTCGCTCGAGCATCAACACGGGTAATTTACACAGTAAGAAATAAAGAAACTGCGCGAATGAGTAGGTCACCAAAGTCTCGTGCATGTATAACCCGAGGAGAGGGGTTTTCAGGTCGCGGGATTTTCTCACGCGTACGGTAATAAGCGATACGAGAGGGTCAGGGCGTCTCGGAGGAGAGCGAGAGGGCGATAAGTATGGCGCATCGCGTGTACAGACGTACCAATATAGCACTCGTGGAACAATCGCGGATAACGCAATACCGCGAGCGATCATTCGCGAAGCCATTCACGCTCTAATTACAAATATTATTAATCTTTAATTATAATGAATCACAAGAGAGGGGAGATCCAGGGTGGGCCGGAGAGAACCGTGGGGTCAAGAGGGAACTAATTGACGCTGATTTATGGCTTTTAATTAAAACGAGGCGAGCCCGAGTGTCTCGAAGCGGGGAATGGATTTTAAGAAACCTTATTCTCATTATTCCCGCATTTTTTTTTCGTACCTTGGAGATTACGGCTGTCGAGTCGAGGGAGAATTCTTTTCTCGAGATATTGAGCTCGAGACCGGGGGCAAAACTTTTCATTCGTTCGTTGTTACTTTTTTTTTGGTCTCCAGCTACGAAGGGCTAGAGGCGAAACACCGAAAAAAAAAAAAATAAAAATCGTTCAACCAACGAACGAAAAAAACAGCCGAAACATGCGAAAAATTACGAGGACCCGTACTCCTCAACATACCCCTCGCAACTTGCTTCCCCCGCACGTCACGTCCAGCTTTTTTCCTTGAGGAAAGATTTAAGGTTTGTTTCCTGCAGAACTCGTGGCTTTCACGAGCCTCTATTAGGAAACAGTGATTGGCCGGAGAGTCCAGTTGGAGTTCATCGAGAGATACCAGAACCTGAAGGGACCTTCCAAAGAGCCAATGGCTAGAGGTAGCTAACCAGCAACAAAGAGGCTCGTTCTCATAAGGGCGTATGTTAAGAACTCGTAAAGATAACAACGATTAAGATCGAAACTGCCGGTACTCGTCTGACGAGCCGAACAAGCAAAACCTTCCTGGCGCCCTTTCCGTTCGGAGGCTCAGTTGCTCCTGGTTACCGCACTAGCGACCTCGTCCAACGATCAACACACGCGCTCGAATAACCCTGGTACGAGGGCAACGTACCCAGGGCACGTTGAATTCGTTAGCCGAGTGATTTACAGTCCACTTCCGGTTTTAACGAAAACACAAACACGCGGAAAGGACAAGGGGAGAAGGGGGGTTCTCCGGATACCGAGAGTATCGTCGCGTCACTCCCGACAGCTTCGTTAGCAATAATTTATATATTGGTCTTTTATTTATTTTCCCCAATGTTCCATCCTACCGGCCCGACTGGATTTTATGAACCCGCAGCTGGAACTTTTGCAGTCTCGGAGATGCCAAAAGTAAGAGCTTTCGTCCTTGAGACTGCCACTGCTGAATCAGCTGTCACCTGTAGGCTTGTCGGTGGCAGAGCGTTTGCTAAAACTTCTAAGAGCTCTCATTGGTGCAATGGAAACTGCAGCCCTCAGGCCGATCGTCAAAGTGACGGCAATCATCTCTAAAACCGTCACCGAAAAAACTACATTAATCATTGGGGTGCCCAACTGTGGGAAAGAATGTTTTGCTGCGTTTAGTTGTTGGTCATAAACGAAAAGACTCTTTTTTTCATCGCTATTGGACGAGACAGGCCCGAGGTCGAGGCATCCACGAAGTCATCGACGAGGGGCACTCTTTTGACAGACTTCGTAGTGACCAGTCTGAAAATTCTATTTATTGCCTTTTTGATTGAGTGCAAAATTCTGGGAATTATCTAAAGTATTGTTAAATCGTACCATCCGAAAGAAGCGTGTTGATTAAAGCTACTATCGTACAATCCAACTCAAAATTGTACTTGTCTAATACTACGGGTCACTTTATTAAAAAAATTAAGCGTTTTAAACTTTAAACTTAAAATAAAAAATTCTATTAAAAAAAATTCTAAAACTAAGAAACGCTGAATTAATTATAAATATAATTAAAAATAATTCTAAAACTAAGAAACGCCGAATTAATTATAAATATCTTTAAAAATAATTCTAAAACTAAGAAACGCTGAATTAATTAGAAATATAATTAAAAATAATTCTAAAACTAAGAAATGCTGAATTAAAAAACGAAGAACTGATCATTCGTCCACCCTTCGAGAAGACAATTTTGTTGATCCGAGTATTCTATTTTGTCTTCTCGAGCGGATCGGCATTCGACTATCTTCCGGATCGAACGCTAGGCTCCGCACTGATACACACCGCGAGCATTACTGACCTCGCTAATGCGACAGGCCGCTTAGATAAGCTCTAAAATATGTAACGGCCACTGGAGACACGTGAGCTACCGCGTTATACGCGAAACGACGATCCTCGTCGTTGTCGTCCAGCTGACGTTATTTCGGTCGACGCTCGGATAAGATAAAGCGGGACGTATGACGTTTCGACCTGTATCGGCTCATGGTATCGCTTCGAGTTCGCAACGAGGCGCGATTCTCACCAAACGAGACTGCGTACTTTGGGCGAGAAGTTAAATGCCTAAATCGTTCTCTTGGAAACGAAAGTGCGGATTGGGGTAGGAAACCCAAACTTCGAATGACCAGAAAGCTCAAAATCCCTAATTTGAATATTCCGAAACTACAAATTTGTAAATTTTTCGGGTTTTTTTGGGTTTGTTAAAAATCCAGGGATAAAATCAAACCAACGAACCCAAACAGACCCCAACAAATTTTGTGCTTTTCCTGGCATGACTTTTAGAAAATTTGTAGTTTTGGAATTTTGAGCTTTCTGGTCAATCGAAGTTCGTGTTTCCTGTAGTCAACCGAAAGTGCTTGGGGTCTAATCGGATCGAAAAGATTCGGAATGGCAGGTTAGAAGTTGATGACCGGTAGCCGATAGGATCTAGGGTATCTACAAAAATTGACCAGAAAACGAACAAGTTGGAAGCCAAATCTTTCGAGTCATGACAGTGACTCAAGAGCTATCGATGTCCCAGCTACCCTTCGATTCGACCAGGCGATTCTCCAGTCTGATGACAAAGCTGCCCAACGAAAGGACAATCCGTTTCCGGTGTAACGGAAGATTACCAGATTACCGGCTAATCCCTGTAGCCCAACTTAATGAAACCGAATAGCGAATTATTCGGAAATTTGAAGCGTCAAATAGCCGAGGGATATTTCCGAAAGTCATTTTATTTACAATGGCGAATGCTGGGCCGTTTGAACGGTACGGCGACGTAACATTGATTCAATCTTTGAAAAGAGCACACATAGACCGGGACGAATCGTTTCGATCCGGGGTGGGGTTCAAGGGTCGGTTATATGGGTTTGTAAACCGCAGTGGGCCACGGCATCACGCTTGAAATTAACTCGACACCGTGCCTCTTCTCTCTACGTTTATTTTTCATTCCCCTGCTATTCTTCCGTGCTTTCCTGCGTCTCTCTTTTTCCTGGCACTCCGTTCTCTATCGTTTTCGCTCCTGCCTTTCTCGTCTCTCTCGTTGACGAGCAGAGGGAAAGACCGAACTCGTCTCTTTCGTTCTCTCTTGCTCTCCCGCTCTCGTAATAGCATTTTTATACGCGAATAATGGAGTCTAAAGACATGCTGCAATGTAGCACAAAGCGTGACTGTGTGTGCTGCTGATATACTCTGGCCCCGTGGGGCTTTGCTCTTCTCTCTCTCTCTCTCTCTGAGCTCTCTCGTAGGTACACAAGTCGAGAGACGAGGAAAAAAAGGTGTAGAGGCCTTGTTCGTCGTTCCCTCTTCGTCTTTCCAGCTATCGCTCCACTTTAACTCCATTTCTCTCCAACCCTCGACAGGCCTGATGCCATCATCAGCTCTCTTTCGGATCCTCCTCTCGCTCTCTTTCGTTCCACGAACGACGAGAAACTCACGCCGTATAACTCACCGCAAGAGTGTGCGAGAGAGGGACGGGAAGATGAGAAAGAGAGAGAAAGAAAGTGCACCATAGTCACGGGGATCGGAAGAAACGAAAGAGAGGAGGAAAAGAGAGGAACAGTGAAAAAAAAAAGGAGCAACCCGCGCAGGAAAGACCAAGCCAAAGGGAACTAAACTCATTTCCGAGGCATTAACCAATTACTTTTTGCGAAAGGGTGTCGGTTACCTTCGACTCACTCTCTCTTTTTCTCTCTTTCGCTCTCTTCCACCCCCGCGTAAGCCGCGTCACTTCTTTCTTCTCTCGTCACTATCTTTCGCTCCGTCGATCTCTGCGGTGCCGGTAACTGGCCGAGCCTGCGTTCTCTTCCCATCTCGTTGGCTCTCTCTTCTCTGCCCTGCACCCGAGCACCGTTGTCAAATGCTGTATGTGTGTCTGTTACCGTGGAAAGTCCGTAACACTCTTTCCTCTCGGTCTCTGCGTGTTCGCGCGTCAAAACCACCTACAAACCTTTCCCCCGTGAATCACGCTTCGATGAGAAACGACGGCCGCCCGGCGCACTCATTGCAACAGCGCTCATTGAAATTCTCGAGTTAATGAAACTGCGCAGGCGACAGGGAACGAAAATTTTTTGGGATTTCGATCGGACTTCGAATCTGTGCTTAGGACGGGCATAGGCAATTTTTGTTCATCACCGGATAGGGTGGCCGGACAAATACGAAACTTTATCGTTACCGGAATAACGTCCGGATTCGTTCGACCGGAAATGGCTTCACGAATCGCCAAATTATTCACCAATTAGACTTCTTGTAAAAAAGAAAACAAATTTATTAGGTACTAGATCGGATATGTCACAAATGGGAAACATCCCATCGATAAACGGATTATTTGAAAACAACCCAATTAGGGTAACCTGGTCTAGGAGTACGCATCACCAAAAGCTGTGAAGTTTTTGACGATGCGCAGCTAACTTCAGTCGTATTTTGATGTAACCTGCATACAGAGGTGCTGGGCGAAAAAAGAATCAAATCCGGCAGAAAACCCAGAAATTACGTAAGTTTAAAGACTTTTGCTGAAAATCTTCAATATTTTTACCATTTTGAAA
>JAPYZJ010005919.1:0-10374 GCA_030522765.1 Ophioninae sp. B BG-2022a | reverse complement strand
AATGATTAAAAAAGCATTTTGAAGAGAAAATCATAACGAAGAGATTGAGCACAGAGTGGAGTGCCAAATCCCAAAGGAAAAAAAGTTATCGATGATTTAATGAAAAAACTTTTTTCCCCCAAAAATCCAAAAAAAATTTGGATTTTTTATATTTTTTTAAATGGTCCATTTCGATGTAATTTGATCCCCTGAGCACGAATCTATCATTCATTTCCCCCAAAACCCAAAATTTCCATGAAAAATCGTAAAAAACTTCTAAAAACACGATTTTTGTTGTTGAGTGCACTGCTTTTAACGAAAATTCGATAGTATTCGTAATGACCTGAAAATTTTCGATTGGATAGATGCTCAAAACTATTTCAGAATCGAAAAAAAATTCTGTCAAAAATCGAATTATTCGATTATGGAGATTCCAATGAATCGTTCGTACGTACAAACACACTCGTCCGTTTATCGGACGTAGCCGGTTCGAAGGAATCGCGAGTTTTGTCAGAATCTTGGGAGAAGATCCGCGACGAGCGGTTAGCAGGCCACCGTATATAGGAAGGCATCCAATCGCGTGTGCCATAAATTAATGTTCAAGTTTTGCGGAGTAGACTCTCGCTATTAATGCTACTGATAAATACCAGAGACCATTAACCTCAAACGCGGGCACGAGACGCCGCCGTTCCGCAATTCGCGTATCGACAAACAAGTGCAACGCTGAAAAACCGACACTTCCAACAAACTAAACAAAAAACGGAATAACGAAAAAATCGATATTTCGAAACCCAGAGAATTCATTTCAGACTCGATCAACTTGAAAATCATGACATTTAGAACGATGTGACGTAACTGACTTATTCTGAATTAAAAAGTCATAAAAATAATAACAAACAAAAAAATTCAATAAAAAAAGAAAGTAATTAATTAATGAAAAATCATAAATTATAGTATTAATAATAACAAATAAGTAATAGAATAAAAATAATAAATAAAATTATTAAAAAAATATTTAATATATTCGAAATGTTTTTAAAAGTGTATAAATAAGCAATTTTTGAGCCTGTCAGAGGGAAATAATCCTTCGACAGATAGAAAAAAAATTCAAAAGGCCTGGTCGGAGGGTAGCGTTTCTGAATCGTGACGTAGCGAGAGCGACGAGGATAAGTGCGTAGGAGGACCCACCGAACTCCGAAAGAATATAAAGGAGCGCGTAAAACGAGAGGGGAACCTTGAGCGACGAAAAGAAATAGATTTATTGAAAGCCTAAAAGATCGAATGACAAAACGTGAGCCCCGCACCGGGATGATTCAACATTATTCGATGAGAGAATATCGAACGAAAGATCCTTCGAGTTCGCATCGCTGGAATGCAACGAAAATAATATTTTTTCGATATTCCCATTTTTTTAAATACACTTGAGCCACGAAAATGACGCAGATATTTTTTTAGAATTTTTATCCTGCGTTCACAATTTTTGGAAAATTTGAACAAATATTTTCTCTCAAAGTTATCGAAATTTCTCAAGTTCAAACATTTTTCAAAACAAAAAAGAATTACATAATCAAATTCTGCCAAGAAAATTAATTTCCTTAAATTTAAAAATTAAATGTAAAATGTAATTTCGAGTGCTAACGAAAAAATCATTTAAAAAAAATTAAATCGTTGGATTTCGTCGATGCAAATTTCAAGCTGACAAAAACCGAAGAGTCGAAAGGAAGGATAATCAGAGGCAGGTATTCAGGACCAGCAGCCTGGATAAACGTGACAAAAACTTCTTCCATTTTTATCCTCGCCTTTTCATTCGATTTCCAAAAATAAAAAAACCATTAAACCGTGTCATCAGGACTTTATTCATCCTATCTATAAAACTCGTCTCGTCTCGACTCGTAAATCCACCCCGACTATAATCCGTACCCCGAAATCGTGATCCAAATTTACTCGCGGGTGTTACCCACGCGAACCCAAATAAACCCAAACACACTGCCAGATGTTGGAATTATTCGCGTTCGGTGAAGTCATCTCGTGATATCGTTGCACAATGCACTTTGAATTCCACTTCAAGGACGCCCAACGGGAGAAAGCGCGTTTGGTTTTAAAGTCCAGCGAATTACTAGCGACACTTTTATTGGGTTTGTTTGTCATTTTATCCAACAACAAACAAACAAACCCAAACAGCGAAGTTTATCGAACAAACAATTAACAATTATTATAAAATGTATCATTACAGCGGTAACGGAATGATGAGAATATAATAATAATAATAATAATAATAATAATAACAGTTATACATTTTTATATGAATTGATAATAATTATAATTATTAATAATTTATATAAAAATGAATTATTGTTATTGTTATTGTCATCGCAATCGCAACTGTGCCAATGAAAAGGTTGTTGCCATTTAATATTCTCCTACAATTTAAATATCTCGAGATATCCTGAACCGGAATATGAAATTCTGAACCGGAAGTAAAAAGTAATTATTGAAAAATCGGTGTTGCTCCGTAGGGACATTCGGGGCGATTTTCGAGCCACAAAGCTTCAGCATAAATCCTCAACCCAACAATCGGGCCAGGAACATCATTATAAGGTACGCCTGTCCGGTCGGATTCTTCCGGCTGAACCGGAAGTGTTATTACTTGAGCGCGGGCACGGCCAACTGGCAGCAGGCCCACTTTCATTGCAAGGACAGAAATTCGACACTCGCCGCTCCGGACAAAAAGGGAAAGGACCGGAAGCTCAGAAAGTACCTCATGGGCGATCAGTTCGGTGAGGGAAAATTTGTCAAATTTTTTTTCTCTTTGTCATTATTGTTGCAATGAATTGTCCATTTTTTTTCATAAATAAAAATCTTTTTTATTGTCGCTTTTTTGTTTCTTCACAAATGTTTTATTTTGCATTGTTATCTCTTTAGTTAACTTTTATTTGTTCTTGTTATCAGTATTATTATCATTATTATTATTTAAAAGTACTTTTAACATTATTTATTAGTTTATAATATTATTCTTTAATTTTTAATTTTAAAAAATTTTTAATATTCTCATTATTATAATATAAATGTTTGTAATTGTAAATAGCGAAATTGGAAAGATGGATCGGTGGAATTTACGACTGGAGAGCAATGGCTTGGAGGTGGGGAGTTTCCGGTGAGAATGTCGTATTCGACAATTTTGCAAAACACGACGAAGGCGATCCGAAACGATTCGCCTGGCATTGCATCCTGATGGATCCGAAAATGGAGTACAAATGGAAACCGACCAGCTGCGTCGAGGAGAAACATTACATATGTGAAGTGCACGCCGGCAGAATGCGTAAGTGAAACACACTCGACTATCCGTGAGGAGCACTTGGGAAAACCGAATGCAAATCGGAGTTACGAATGAATCATTTAACGTTGACTATTCAATTTTCGTTTTATTGATTTAAATATTAATATTTATTTTTTTAGAGACGACAAAAAAATTTATCGAATTACCTACTAATACCTACTTTTTCGTTTGAAATTTTTTTATTATTGGATTTTTTTATTTGAACTAAAATTAGTTTATTAGTTAAAATAAATTAGCTGAATTAAAAAAATAAACTTTTTAGAGCGAAGACGCAGAAACGATCCGAATCTCGCACCCCAGAATCAACGCCTGAAACCGCGCAGGGGCAAGAAGTACAACAAAGGAGAGAGGAAAAATCGAGTACGAAATCGTGTGGAAAGCGACTGGAAGCCAGATGGAGACATGCTTAACAGAAACGAACAATGGGCGAACGGTGTTAAGTTGGGATCGCGACCGCCTGCTGGGTACGTTAAACCCCCGTTAATAAATAACGCATAAATCAATTACTTTCGTAATTATAAATATAAAATTGCACCCAATGAAAGCCTAAGTTGTGGAGCGATCGTCAAAAATGAGCATAAACTGAACATGAAATTCCAAAAATTTCATGGGAATTCCATAAATTTCTCAAATCTCATTCACTCAACTTCCGGCCTCGGGATTTCCGGTTTTCCGGAAGTTTGACCGATTCGATAAATCGATATTACAATTAATCGAGCCGGAAATTGACTCGACAGGATGAGACTGGTGAACGGAACGAGAAGGGCGAATCGAAAACGACACCGATCATCCACGAGGATGCATCCCGTCAGGGTGGGACCCAAAATAACCCAAATAATGCCGGAGGGCCACGAAAACGGTTCTTTCTTGGGAGACGGCCCAGCGAGGCCGCGGAATCAAGCGTTGTCCGACGAAACCGCGCTCATTAATCACTTCCAAGCGAAAATCAACGATCTCTCGCTCGAAGAAGTTTTACTCAAGACGTGAACGAGACTCGTCTCTTTTCCGACTGAACTTAATTTATTGGAAGCTTCAGGACCTTCATTCGCGAACGATTACCACCCAAGGGACGGAAGAACAAACGATTCGTTTACTATTTCGTACCGGAAGTTCAGCGTTTGATTTTCTTTTGTTTTTGTTTTTTTTTTCGTACGTGTACGACTAGTGACTTATATCTTCGTGCCATGTCATTTATTTTCGTTTTTCTATCGTCGATTGTGAGGCGAATACGACACGCTCGTTTGTTGCGAACTTTTTTCGAAATTTTGAGTTTTCATGTTTTTTCGATTTTTCGGAAAGAAATAGATTTTTTTCCATTTTGGAGGGGGGGAAAAAAATGATTATTTAACTAATCACTATTAGTGTTGTAGCAAACGAGGACGTAAAGAATTAGGCCTCTTCCCGATACGCTTGTATTAATTCAATTGCGATATCGGCGTCCGATTAATCGTAGATTAAAAGAGAAAAAAATCCAAGAGAATAATGCCAGCGATCGATCTAGTCGAATCGCCCACGTTGATTCCTCTAACGTAGTTTAAGCAAGGAAACGATTCTTCACGTTCCGGACGTATGACTTCTCATATTTCTATCGTTGAAACGCAACGAAATTTTTATATTTTTATTTTTTTACTTTCCCTTTTTTATTAATAAAAAAGAGAATTCCCAGGTTTTAATAATAAATCTTTAAATTGAATTAAAAAATATCGTCACATTTTGGTAACGAGGATTTTCCAGACGAAATTCAAGTAATTAAGAAATAATTATTTCCGTTGCGTTCCAACGATGCAAACTTCAAAACCGGAACGTCGACAATCGAATCTATTCAAATCCACGACGTGGTGACTTTCGAAACTCAACCCTCGTACTTTATACACTATTTTGTGGACTTTCTCGCCTGTAAATACAATCCTTAAACTTTCGGAGCGAAAAACTTCCCAGCCACTTTTTCTTCGCCGCTCTTTGTTGTTTATTGAGAATTTTTGCTTTCGAGCCTTCGTCATAGAGAAACAATTTGTTTTTGTCGTCAGTCGATGCCTACGGGTTCCATCGGAGTTGAAAACAATAAAGGAAAGTTTCCAAGCTTGACGAACAATTGTATACGGAAATAAAACTATTAAACGCTGAGCCCAAAGAGCTCCGGCGCTAACTCAGACTTTCAGGTTTTTATCGCAATCTCTAGAATCTTGTTTTTCTCGTCACGAAAGAAGTAAGATTGTAAGAAAATAAAGCGAAGGGGAATTATCAAAATATTCAGTGCGGAGAATTCCTATTGAAAAGTGAAAAAAAGTAACTCACTTTTATGTACGTGCAAAGAGCGTCTCCCTTCGGCTCACCGTTGGCGTCCCTGTACAATTTGATTTTGTTTTTGTTCTTCTCGTCGCGAGCCACCAAGCCGCACTTGCCGACCAACTCGACCAGCTCGTCCATGCATATGTCCAACGGCAAGCCGGATATGTAAACGGCGGTATTGTGGGCCTCGTCGACTTCGAACCACGTCGGAGGCTCCGCAGCTTTTCTCTTCGCTTCTGCCTTTTTCTGATCCTTGTCTACTTTTACCGGAACTTTCTCCGGCTCCGGAGCTTTCTTAGGTTCGCTCCCTTGGTGCGGGTCTACAAAGCCGTAGCTCATCTGGTACCTCGCCATGAAATCGTCGTCAACCTGATACGCGAAAAGAACATTCGGCGGGTTTTTGTAATTCATCGTGGCTGAAAGGTCGTCAGCTTCACTTGGCAATGGTAAAAATGAAATTTCGATTTTGGTATCATTCTGGGATGAATGGGAATTTGAGATTTTCGAGATTTCAATCTTTTGCGTCGTTGGAGTACTTTTTGGAATCTTTTCAAATATTTTGAAGTTAGGGTCGTTAGAATATTACTAAAATCAATTTCTTAACCTCTGAATTATTCTTTGCTGATTTAGGGGCCCAAAATTGCCAGAACTGTTCTTCGTTTTGTTTTTTTTACTTCATAACCTCACTTTTGAATTAAACTGAACGATGTGCGCGGTAATGACGAGAAATTTACGAAAAATGGATAAAGTATCGTTGCTGTTCTACGATCCAAAGTTCACCGTCATTTTGTGGGCGGTTAGAGATCGATGAGGAAAGAACGGACGGTAAGCGTAAGGAGCTGATAAGAATAATTTCAATATGGCAATTTTTGTGTTTCTAACCTTAGGAAACCAGGCACTTTTTTCCTTGTCCCAAAAGTAGACAGTGCCATCGCTGGGATCGGTGTACGTGTGTGTGTCGTCCTCGAAGCCGTAGATGGGTTCGGCGGTGGTGGCGGTGACTTCCGTAGACTCGGAATTAGAGGAAACTTGATCATTTTTGACGACCCAATCATTTTTGACCTTGTCGAATCTGTAAGTAACGTTCGAAGTCTTGTCCGTGTAAATGTAAGTTTCTCCGTCAAATTCGTAATTGGCCATTGGATCTTCGGCGTTGTTCGAACGTTTGGAAGCGTCTTCGTCATCCTCGTCATCCTCCTCTTCTTCCTCCTCTTCGTTATCTTCATTATTGATGGGTTTTTCTTTAGAATTGTTTCTGTTCATTGTTTTCGTCACGATTTTCGTTTCCGCTTCGAAAATAAACAATTTCGCGTTTTGAGGTTATGCCCGGAGGGCGAACGAATTTTTCCGGTTTTTCGATGGCAATACGCGAAAATTAGAGCGTCCTCGACACGGCCACTTCCACGGATCGAATTATTATCGATTCCTCTATGAAAGTACGTCGTTGACGTTATAGTCGTGGGAGGAAATGCAAGTCTAAGTCACCGCGTTGACAGAAAAATTTTACCGTACATACCCGCGACTTTCGCGTCCTCAATGAAATGGCGCCACTTGCGGCCAAACCGCGAACTAACTTGCCCGCAATTCACGCGCTTCGTACGAATCTGCCACAGTTTGAACTTCCAACGAAATAATTATCATAACGACGATCTTATCAGTCGGGTAATCGTTTTCAAATCGCGTTTACTAATTCATGCTAATAAATGAGTCTTCCCAGCGAACCGGTAATAATAATTCGACTTCGTAAATGTTTCGATCCCAAAACCGGAAAACGTTTATCGTAATGATCGATCGATTGAAATGGCGGCAAAATTTGAAATTCATACTTTTCGAATACCAAAATTTCCCAAATTAAATAATAATCATAAATAATAATGATAATTCGAAGTTAAATATTAACATTGAAAAAATAAATGAACGTAAATTAAATTAAATTAAATCAAATAACTCGAAATAAAGTCAAATTAAATTGAATAATTCGATATAAAGTAAACCAAAATAAAAAAGTCATGAAATAAAAATACAAAATCAAACACTAATCGCTTCTATAAATATTTGAGACAATCGATACACCTCTGTACTACATATTTCCCCCAGGGAAGTTCGAATAGTTACAATTTCAATTAAAATTCAATTCTTTGTTGACATAATTAACAACGAAAAAAAGTGGTCACTCTTCCCCCCTAGTCGTTTCATTTCTCACGCAGGCAAGTATGAAATACCGTTTCAGAATTGATTTCCAGTTGCTTGGCAACGCGTAAGGTCCGAGTTGCCACCACGCTATGCCGTGTATTCCGAGCCGGCAGTTAGTCTGTTCGTTTCGTGGCGTGAGGTGTAAACATGGGTCTCCCCGACATAGACAACATCCCTGGTAAACACACGATCAAAAAATAGAAAAATATTTAACAAAACAGAAATATATAAAAAACAAAAAATGTTTTTTAATTATTTCAATTGAACTACAAAATGCACATCTCACACCTTGGCAATATTGTCAAACGAAAATTGCCAATTAACACAGCACAACCTTTTTTTTTCAAATGCGTCCTTTTTTTTAGTAAACGAAAAAAACTGGTTTTTTGCACCGATGCACCGGAAATGGCACGAATGTCGTACGCAGCGATGAATCACTGAAAAACACGTAAACCTAGTTCTTTTTTTTGTCACCAGCCTTGAACGTAGACCAACTTTGAATACGCAAAAAGAAAAACGTTTTTTGTCCGCAAGAGCTCGTAATAAATTTACGAACGAATCCGAACGAGGACGAATCGATTTTTCTTCGACGAAGGCAAAGAAAGAAATTTACTCGCCAACAATAATATCGATAATAATAAAGACCGGAATCCTGCCAGACGTCAGGACGTTTCTTTTCCCCTCGTGACCCCAATAGACCCAGACTGACCAATGGCCTGACCAATGATGTTTCTTTTTTTTATTTCCTCTTTTTTTTTCGTTTCATTACTCGACAAGTGAAGCGCCGTCACGTATCGATCGCTGATCCCTCGACACGGGTCGACGACCCCTCCATCTGATGGACTTGTTTATTTCGTTTTTTTTATCTCCTTATTAAAAAAAAAATCCAGCGAATTGGAAACGATTTTCAATTTGTTTGGGTTTTCCAAAATTGGGAGATTAATGATTTACCGAATGGATATTGAAACGTTACTAAAATTTTTGACGTTTTGAAGAATTATAGTTTTTCAGGGAATAATAATACGTGAATTTTTTTAGAATTTTTATATAAATAATTCAGCAGTCGTAAAACAGTTTTTGACTGGTTAATTAAATCGGCAATTAATTAATTGATTATTTTGATATTAATTGAATTAATTATTTCCTTTTTTGAATTAATTATTCATTCGATTATTGATCATTTGTATTAATTAATTACTCAATTACATACATTTTTTAATCATATTATTTGTTTATTTTATGAAAACAATTTTTTCATGTGTTTTCACAAAGATCATTTATTTTGTTTTAGTTTTTAGAAGAATAAAAAATAGATCTTTTGGTTTTCTTGAGGACCCTAGAAATACAGAAATAATAAGAAGGGTTCTATAGTTGCTAGAAAAAATCAAAATTAATAAAATTAAAAACGCCTTTAAATATAAAAAACGAATAAAAAGTGTTTTATAATTACTAAAAAATGCAAAAAATATTTTTAAAAGAAGAAAAAGGTATTAGCATCCCCTGGTAATAGTCGATGGGTTTTCTCGCGTTTGACTCGAAGGATGAATGTGCGATGAATTATGCAAAAGGGACGTTTGAACTTTTGATAAGCCGGCGTGACCGCGAAAGCGTAAATTCTAGCCCGAGACTTGCACCCGCCAAGAATTTCATCGCACTGACCTTTGTGAACGTGTGCAATGCTGTTGAATACGTAAACGGACACGAGGCTGTATATGAATTTACCGGTGTTTGAATACCGGCTTGATTCATGATCCTCGAATGACGCTCGAACGACGAAATTTCCATCCAACTCGTTGGCCAACGCAATCGCGATACGGAAATAGAGAAAATTCAAAATCGTCCGGAAACGATTAATCTCACGGCTATTTTGAGAAATTCGATCATTCAAATCGAATTCCTCGGCGATTTAATTACTTCATCAACAATTGTTTTCATTAGGTTATTTTTGTTATCGACGATGAAAGAATGGCAAATTAAATAATGGCGGGTGGGAGGGACATGGGGAAGGGGGGAGGGCCGGTTCGAAGTAAATTCCAGTTTGATTGACGAAGAAAAATTCGCGTGCCAACAACCTGAGGAACACGGAGAACGTCTGGATATCGTCGAGTCTAGACATACGTCGGACGCCTTGTATCGCGATCCCTCCATCAACCACACACTCTCGTTGTCATTCACGCTCTTCTCATTAATGTATTTTCGCCTCGGAGTAATTAAAGCATTTTTTATTTTTTTAACCCATGATTTTAGCTTTTTCTTTTAAACTCCTTAGCGTATTTTTGTCGAAAATTTTCTTTTTGTCGAAGTGTTGTCAGAAGTTTTTAATGCTTTTTTTCATGGAAATTTTGGGTTTTGGGCAACATGAAGAGTGAATTCGTGATCAGGGGATCAAATTACATCGAAATAGACTAATTTAAAAAATATTAAAAATCCTTTTTTTTTTGAATTTTTTGGGGAAATAAGTTTTTTCACTAAATCACCGATAACTTTTTTTCCTTTGGGATTTGGCACTCCACTCTGTGCTCAATCTCTTCGTTATGATTTTCTCTTCAAAATGCTTTTTTAATCATTGAAATCCG
>JAPYZJ010005918.1:0-15668 GCA_030522765.1 Ophioninae sp. B BG-2022a | reverse complement strand
TTTTTCCGATTTTTCAAGTGGACTTTCCGGGAAAACTATGCGAGATATCGATACGAATCCAACGCCATTATTTAAGTCAGGCAAAAACCTTTTCCAAACACGCCAATTAAATGTCCATAGCATACGAGAAGCTCACCCTACGACTATTTGAAATTTCGTGATTTCTGAGATTCCGTAAAAGTGGCCCGGAAAGCCGAATTTTTTTTTTCCTTTTAAAACTCTTAAAAAGGGTCGATTTAATCGGAAATTTTTCGCTGATTACGAATATGCCCGATTTTTTACCGAAAATCCAAAATCAGACTAGAAAAAATGCAACAAACGTTTCTAGAATTTTGTTTTGACATTTTTCCTTAGAAACGGAGAGTTCAAGGTGAACCAAATGGTGGATTTGTCTTCAACGTATAACAACACCCCCCCGCCCCCCAATTTCACTCCCTACCCTACATTTCGTGGGACACCCTGTATAACCGGTAACCCTCGACCACCCACGCGTCCTAAACAAGTTTTCTCTGAATCGTCGTTTCTCCGCAGTCTCTTCATGTATTTCTGTCTTTTTCCCATCCAAGAATTTTCTTTCATTGACCACAAAGTTCAGAGTGCCAAAGGTACACGGCCCTTTTCCGTGCCAGCACTGAGTCGCGATAACTCGAGAAGATTAAAGTCAAGAAAGTTGACAACCGTTTCGCTAAGAAAAAATGAAGAAAAAAAAACCATAAAGTTCTTTCTTTTCCTCCGTCGATTTCCACCCACGTGGGGTCACGTGAGAACGTCACTTTGACGAAGAGGCTGATCCCAGTACGCGATATTGCCTATTCGCGAGTACTCGTGATTTTTTTACGTTTTTTTTTCTATTTTTTTTTTCTTCGTAGTAGACGTCATCCCCCTGAAGGTCGAGGCCGTTCACGCCGAGTTTTACCTCCTTCGACGATCGTTGAAGTGTCTGAGCGAGCAAGGGTCAATTCCACTACGAGCCTATTAAAATTAGCCTCGATGATATCTGTTAATTAGATATTCATGGGGGCCACCTTGAGCCTCGTGTACCCAAGAATAGAAAGAACCAACCTCTCCCCCTGAATCTTTCAATTGACATACCCAAGGATTTCTAACCCTCCGTGTCGCCAAAAATAGAAAAATAAATTAGAAGTAATAAAAAATATAAATAAGAAAGAAAATAAATTAAATAAATAAATAATTTATCAAAGATAAATAATAAGAAAAAACGAAGCATAAATTTCAAGAAATTTCGGGCACGATCGAATGACTTTTTTTTGAATCGTCGATACTTTCCTCAATCGAAAAGTTGGGTGAAACTTTCTCGTCGAAGTCTCGTGAGCTAGTTCGAGGGCACCAATTAAAAGTACTTCTTCGAGCGATTCACTAGTCCTGGGAATTATTAATATTGTTTCTCGAAGGTAGGGAACGGTTACTGATCTTCGGTCGTTCACTCGAGAATTCACCCTGTACAAACATTGACGACCCTCCCCTCGAGTGTCCTTAAAAACTAACCCAGGAACCAGCGTCGTACCGACTGCTAATTACGACCACTGCCCACTACGCTTTTTCTGTTTAATCGATATTTGAAAAGTAAACACAAACCCTCCCACTCGCTCATGACGCGTCGACGGAAATATTAATTTTTTAAAGTTTATGAATTTTGATAATACTCTGAAAATCCCCTTTCCGATCGAGATGATTTTTTGGACAGACTCTTCGTCCTGAAACCTTTGAACCTAGACAAACCCAAACAAACCCAAACCAATATAAATAAACCCAGACCAACCTAAGTAAATCCGAACATATCCAAAGCTTTAACTACTAATCTCAACAAAATTGTACGACTAAAGGCTACTCGGTCGTATCGAAGTTAATTGCCATTTTTTCTTTTCTCGCATTGGTTCCAGATACCGGAGCGGTTTTCACAATCGGTCGGAGTAGATTTGCCGACAACGTAGCATCCCATTTCTTCATACGAAAGGACCCGGTGGTGACTGTTACCTGCGGCGACGAACATTCAGCCGTTGTATGCCGTAAGTCAATTTTGCTGGACGTTGCAACTACCGAAACATTCATCAACGCATTTTCATTCCCCGCGAATGGAAATTCTATTCCAATGGAATTTTATGATCTTCATGAATCATTTCATAAATTTCATCATTAAAAAAATCGGTTTTGGGGTGAGGGAATAAAAAAAGTGTTGGCCAGGTCGGAGCGATTCCTGGTGAAGAGCCAACGAGAATTACGGAATTGGCAATCGATCAGACAACGTTACGTACATACTCGTATGAACAATGTTTGAATTCATGGGAATAGCGCGTATTTTCTTCATCTATACAGATATCGATCCCGACGTCGCACTGGCCGTTAATGATTTATGAGAAAATCAATATGTGAACGACTTCCTGATGAACTATCCCGCCCCGTCGTTATTCCTTTACCGAGCACGTGCCGATGTACATTGTTTCATACGTCACGTTCTCTTTGTATGGACAAAAGCATGCCGCGATATAATTTATCGTTTTTCCTGATAAGCAGACTTCTACCATCTACCCCGTCCATTTAAAACGATTTTTAATAATATTCTTCAATGATAAATAACGAATCAAAATTTGGACAGATTTTACAAAATTTGATCCAAAATGTGGTAAGATTTACGAGTCTGAAGAATGTCATACACGTTCTTTGAAAGTAGCCAATATTTAAAGCAGAATTCTCCCCTGAACGATCCATAAAAAAAAACTTTTTTTAATATCATTACCAATAAAGATATCGACGTGGAGTTTACTAGGTTTAATAAATACACTCTTGAAATGCATAAAAAAAATCTAATTATACATTTCATGCACTTTTAATGTACACGCAAAAAAACAAAATGGCGACGAGAAAAAAAGGACATTTGTTAAGTATTCTAGTTCAGTCGTTTGCTACAGGTGTACAGAATATGTAATTTAAATTTCATAACGATCCGGCAATTCCTTAAGGTGGTTTTCGGGGCCGATCGTCCGATATGGAAAACCCTTGATCATAATAACAATAATAATCAACACTTTCAGTCATGTGTTACTCGATTGCAAATTTGTATGGAATACTTTATGGTTCGCCTGACTTCCGAAACACTGTTTGGTCTCTAATATTGGCTACGACAGAAGGGTTTTACGTGCTGGCGATACTCAGTTCCAGTAGGCTGCACTGGGGGCAATTTGTTGATCAAGGTCTTCTAGGAAATTGCCAATGCGTATTAATTCATCATTGAGGGGTTGCTATGACACGAATTGTTTTGCCATGACACGAAAAAACAGGGTTATCCGAAACATTCATTTTTCAAGAATAAATAAAATATAATAATAAATAAAATTCAAAAATTTCTCGTGAAAGGAAACCTAAACAAAGTAGAAACAAGGGATATTGCATTGAAAACAACAGAAAACAATAGAAAAAATGGAAAATTGATACGAATTTCGAAAGCAAAATTTCCACGTTTTACCAAACTTTTTCATGTGACTATTATTCATTCAATTTTGTATTTCAATGCCCCGTTTTTTAACTGTAAAAACTCGGATCGAAATTTCAGCGAAATTAAAATACAATAAAAATTCAAAAACTTAAATATAGGTACTTCGATAATAAAATAATTTCAAATAAAAATATAATTCCTTAATCAATAATAAATGTTAGATTTGATCGATATTTCATATGATGCAACTAACCCAAAATTGAATTGTTTCAAATATGACGAATTAAATTACGACAAATTAAATTTAAAAAATGCCAAAATTTGAATACAATTACTTATTCAATAAAAATAATCCATCTTCGTTTTTGATCGAGAATGGATAACCCAAACAAATATAATTCGCAAGATCCAGGACGATCGCGTTGCATAGATTAAATAGACGTGAAATATACGTAGCCGATTGATGCTAAAATGATGACGAATAAAAGTATAGCATTCAGGTATGTACGCGGGAAACGTGACAGGTTCGGAGGATCGAAACTCGCACGCTCTGCACCATGGCACCGTCACTTTATCATACTCCCGATGAGGAAAAGCTCGCGATGTATCGCACGGTATCGACTGTGCAATGTTGTTGGAACATGGCACACAGGGGAGAACTCGAGATAGCCACTGTCCAACGCAAATCGATACGCACACACGCCACAAGCGCATGGACGATAATGCACCTGCAGGTTCATGCCAAGTTCCTTCGTCTTTCGGCTCCTAACCTCCAAAGGATTAAAAGCTTTTAAAAACCAAAAAATTAATGAAATGAACAATTAAACCATGTTGACAATTCTACACCGCAAATTTTTTTTTTTTCATATGAAAGCCATTAAAATTCCTGGCGAAAATATCAATATTTATCAAAAATAATGAAAAAATTATTCCTTTGAGTTATTGATAATGAATTCTCAACGCCAAGTTTTATTTTGAAAAATAATTCTTCAAGGGCTGAAGTCACGAAGAAATATCGCGATCCTCGTGGCGAGACGAAGAAACTCTCGCAGTCGATGGTTCTTAACGACCTTTGGACAATTTTCTTCAGCTCGTAACGTTTTCACGTGTTTCTTTATTTCTCTTTCCTTTCCATGCGGCAACTGAAGAAAGCGGAAGGCTTTTCGTCTTCGGGAGCAACGATTGGGGTCAACTGGGTCTTGGCCACAAGAATCACGTTAGCAAGCCTTCGTGCGTTAAGAGTAGGTAATCGCTGGCTGCCCGGTCACGCAATTGATCCTTCATTTTCACCACTAGACCCCCCTTTACCCCCTTGACCCCCATCAGCCCAATTTGCAACCCCATTGGCCTTATTTTTCATTTTTTTAATTTATTTTTCATTTTTTTCATTGATTTTTCTTTTATTTAGTCTCCATCAACGCCATTTTCTTTTTATCGTATTTTCCGTCTTTTTTCCTCGATTTTTCAACTTATTTCGTGTGGTCTTCCGTTTATAACGACGGAAAGTATTGAAACCGGAAAAAGTGACGGATGTTGCGTGCGGAAGAGCTCATACCCTGATTTGCACATCGGAGCAAAAAATCTTCGCTTGCGGAAGCGACCAAGAGTCCCAGCTCGGTCGTGGGGCTCAAGCGATCGGCGACAGCTCGAGTTCACCAGTGATGATCCACGACTGCGGAATCGCCGGACCGAGAATCGCCCAAATCGCAGCCGGATCTCATCATTCCCTGGCCCTCATGAGCGACGGCTCCGTTCTCGCTTGGGGCAGCAATCTTGAGGGACAACTCGGTCTTCCTGGCACTTCCGGTCTCGTCAATAAACCCACCAAAGTCAACGTACCAGAAACCGTCAAGCGAATCAGCGCCGGATATTATCATTCGGCTTTTTTGACGGGTGAGAATTGTCAATCGGAAAACAATTAGACATTATCTGGATTGTATTTTTCCAAATTCTTTAATGCTGGGAAACAATTTTTTTGTTTTGTGGGAATTTATGAAAATTTTTTGTTGGTGGTTCGATGAATATTTATCAATTATCTTTTTTAATAAATAATATTTAAGTGCAATTGATAGTCTTAATTAGTTCGTTTGGGTTGAACTCGCTATGTAGAAAGTGGGGACATCTACGTTTGCGGCGAAGCTGAAAGTGGCAAACTTGGAATCCCGTTGGACTTCAGGACTCAGGTCGCACCGAAAAAAATGCAGTTGCCTGGTCCCGCTGCACTCGTTGCGTGTGGGGGACATCACACTCTCGTTCTCGGTGGTAAATTACGAAAATGAGATTTGAAAAATTCATAATAAAAAATTCAATATGGCGGAGATAAATTTAATGGAATTTTCATTCGATTTAGAGGACGGCAGTATTTATTGCACCGGTAGCAACTCGAGTGGCCAGTTGGGTATGGGCACAACGGTCACCGAAATTCCGACACCGAAAGTCTTACCTCTCGGAGCTCTCGAGGGCGAAACCGTCACGAGAATCGGATGCGGGGAGAGTCACGTTGCAATCGTAACCGGTACGTACGATTGGGTCCAACCGAATCGACATTTTTTAACTTATTTATTTGAATTGTACAGTGGCTGATTAGCCGTGTAGATTAGGGACATCCGGTCAAAATACAAATGAGAATAAACCCAAGCAAACTCTTGCAGAATCAGGCAAACTGTTCACTTGCGGTGACGGAAGACACGGGAAGTTGGGATTGGAGGAGAACGAGAACAACGTGCACGAGTTGACATTGGCGACCAAGTACCAAGAGTTGGTGGTGTCCGACGTGGCTTGCGGGGGTTGCCACACGATATTGGTCGGTCGAAGACGCGAGTCGGTTAACGACGACTCGGAGAGCGACGAGCAGCTTTCCCTCCAGAAGAAGAATCCGTTGCCACCGTTAAAAATACCGATCACGAGAATTCCGAGCGGAAGTGGATCACTGGACAAGCCGGATCGTGTTAAAACGGATTCGGAGACCAACGAGAAACCGGAAGTGAATTCGGTTGGTGAAAAAACTGAAGAAATCGCTAACGGCGACCAACCGGAAGTGCTCGAAAAACCGGAAAGCCCGAAGTGCATTTCGGACTACGAGGAAACGTCGTCGAAGGATGCAAACGAAAAAGTTGTTACGGAGGAAACGAATGATAACGGCGAAGAACCAAAACGGATCGTCGATGAAGAAAACAACATGGCCGCCGAAGAAATAGAAAAAACGTCGAGCCCCAAGTCTTCCGGTTCCCTAGACGGCACAGTTTCAACCGAGAAACTCGAAAAACTAATGGCCGATGATTTCCAACCGGAAATCATGGAATCCAGCCCCGATTCACCTCCACTTCCGGTTCCCCCACCAAAACCTCCTCGGCAAAAGATCGGAAGCGAGGAGAATTCAGAATCCAGCAGGCAAGGCTCTTCGTCCTCGAGATTAGACCCGACCGGAAGTGGAAATAAACGACTCGAACCGGAAATCACGAATCTGGAACTTCCAACGGAAACCGCTGATGAAAACAGCATCGAAAAAACGAAAAGCGACGAAGACGAGGATAAGAAATCGGCTAGCAGCGGGAAAACAAGATCGGCCAAGTCCAGAGCCGGCACCGATGAAACTGCCGAAGCTGATGGACAATTGACCCTCGATGACATCGAAATCACCGTTCAAGAAGTTATTAAACCCGTTCAGGACGATGCGGATGTCGTTCAATCACCGATCACGAGGACAGGTACATTTCTCGATTGATTTCGATGAGCTTCGAGTTTATATTTTTTATACGCAACAAAACTTATATTTTTTACTATGATTTATGTATTTTTTGTTATAAAAAAATTTTTTTTTTTTTATCAACGAAAACAAACCCACATATATTTTAGTAACTTATAAATTATTCCATTAATTCAATCAATTGATACCATTAGTATCATTAATGTAACTAATATGATGGATTGAAATTGATTCAAAATAATTCAAATGATTTTTTAATATGAAAAATGTACATTTTAAAAAAATTATTAATTTTGAAAAAACATTAAGGTCATTATTGATACACATCGTTTCCGACGTTTCAAAACTAACAATTATTTTACGAATAATTTTGTTTATTTAATGACAATTTTACGAATTATTCCTTCAAGGAAAAATGGCTAAACTGTTCAAATCGAAAAAACAAGAAGTGGAAAACGGCACAAAAGCGACCAGTACGGTAGACCCAAAAGCTAAGGTGCGTATCTCCGTTCGACGAATTTTCCAAAATCAAAAATCGAGAATAACAATTAAAAAAAAACACGTGTTTCAGTCGAAAACCTGCGTCATCCTCTGATCCAGAGAAATCGGTCAGTACCACGCTGAGAGGCGATTTTTCGGATTTCTTTTTCATTTACGAAATAAACATATTCGAACGAATGAATTCTTGCATTCGGGACCAAGGTAACAAAGAGGGAGGTAAAGATCGTCGTGAAAAGTGGAGAAAGAGAGGACGGAGTAAAGCAGCGAGTTCGATAAGGGCAGTGTGTCGTGATTAATGATAATCCTGGAGATCGGAGTCTTCGAAACTCTTAAAAATATCTATAGACGTGCATTATTAATCGTTAAGTTGTTTCAGGCTGTTTAACGTGTGATCCATAAAGATGTAGCGTTAATGAGAGATTATACATAAGTTTAATAAAAATCATGAGAAACACGAGTCTCGAAACTCTTCTGTCCCAACGAAAAATTCGAAATTCAGTCTGTCCGGTAAAATCGTGTAGGGCGCCATTTTGTCCTGAAAACCGTTAGCGAGTAAACTCGAGGACGGAGACCTAACCGGTCTCTTTCACCAAGATGCTCCGGATAGAAACCGTCACTAATTGCCATACCGCGCCGGGAAATTAGATAGAAATGATTTTTCGGAGATGACTTAATTTTTTTGAACGAACCTCTCATTGAGGAATTTAGCGTTTGTTCCTTCACAGTATCTCGCTGAGCACCTGAGCGCATATCGGTATAAAATTTGGCCTGTCGTCCTGGCACGATGCCCTCGTATCGCCGTCGTACTTGACGACTTTCACGTACTGGACGTCGCTGTCAACCGTTTTTCTTCTTCTCGATATTTTCGCGCTCCTCTCTCGCATTGTGTCGCACAAGGTTGGCACCGGATTTATCGTCGACGCGAGACATTCTTTTATAACCTTGCGAATCGTCACGGAATCATTTTAACGTCGCTCGGAGATTGGATATCGCGATCGAAAATTTAACGACTTACCTGCACTCTTCTAGCGGGCACGAGGCAAGTTCGTTTCGGTATTTTTGGCGGTTTGCTCAGCAACCAAACCTTCACAGAAAGTAATCAGAGGTCACAAGAATGATTTGCATTAATCATTAATGAATTAATAAATTAATTAACATTTGACATATTTTTTGATTGACCTTCCTGAATGTAATAAATTATCGGCAGAATCGAAACGCATGTCAAGAACTTTACTCAAGGCATACAAAAAAATATATTGCAATTCATTTAAATTTATTAGTTACCGTTAATATCCGTACAAATATCCGAGTACACACACGCGATAATTTTTTTTCGTGACTTTCCGTTAATTTGTGCCTCAACCCAAACAAACCTTTAAACAATTACGGACAATTTTATTGACGCAAACTCGGGTAATTTGTTATTCAAGAGAATGTTAACGAACTCGTTCTAGGAGCGAATCTTCGTCGTCGCAAATTTCATAATCGGCGTCGTTTCCGTCAACGAATACTCGGCAAATTTTCGTCTCGTCTTCCAAAGCGATTTCTTCAATAATAAAATAATAAAATAATAAATATAATAAAACAATTAAAAACGGCTGTGTGATATTTTTTTCGATAAAAATCAATGAGGGAGATCGAGTTTTTCTTCACCATTTCCCGGACAATATTCCTCGTCGTAAACGACCTCGTCATCGTCCTCGTCATCGACCTCGTCCTCGCAGTCGTAAACCTCTGGATATTCTGGGTTTTCGGGCGTTGAATCCCGATGACGGTGATGAGTGGTACTGACAGCTGTCATCGATAAAAGTAATCCAAGATTTCAAAAGTCGAAAACATTTGTGCGTTTTCGCTTAACCGGAAGTACTTGCATATCCTCAGCATCCTTTTTTAACCCCTCAGCAACCTTTTTACTATTTTTTTTTTCCGACACGTAAATCGTACTAGAATTTTTGAATTGCCAAATCAAGACTGAACGCTTTTGTCGAAAACTTCGATTCACGTTGGACGACTTTCCGTTGTTTTCGAAAAATTCTGATTCAAGGGTCTACGATTGGCTTCCGTTAATCGAGCAATGATAATTTGAATTTTACACCTGAAAATAATCGTTGAAAAGTTGACCTCGAAATGAGCTTGAAATGACCTTGAACGTTAGGTTCAAGGTCAAACTGAAGATCACCATCGGCTCCCCGTTGAAAACTACTAAAAACCGGAAATGTTCAGAACCTGAATGTTTCTTGTTGTTTACAACGAAGCTTCTGGAATTTCCAGAGATTTCCATACTTTTTTACCACCCTGCATAAAAAAATCGAAGAAACCGGAAAAGTGATTTTTCGAGGGGACGTCGGAATGCGAGAAAACTCGTTGGAGGAGAAAGAAGAAAGTTATCAGCTTTTTCTTTATTAATTAAAACCAACAGCGTCATTGAGCATTGGTTCAGTTTTGCCAATAAATAATGATCGTTTGTTTTTTTTTCATTAACGCTAGCGGTGTGTGGTTGAAACGTGTGCCCAACTCTCGATAAATGATTATACAATTACGATAGTTTTCATTTTGTTTTTTTTTTCATCTCCTTATCTTTGTTCGTTTTTTTTTATCTATTTTGTAGAGGGAAGGGATAATTTGTAGACGGAAATCCGAGCGCTCCTTAATCCACGTTTCCATTCGTATAAACCCCGGTTTCGACCTCGACATAACCTCAAACCGATGTATCGTGGCACGAAGAGAAAAAGAGAGAAAGAGAGAGAGATTTTGGAAAAACGATAACAATACCCGAGAAAGATTTTAAAGAGAAAGAAACATTGAACAAATCTCGCGTTTGCAACTTTGCAAGGGACGATCGTGAAAAATCGACGCGTGATGAGAAAATCAATTTTCCTCGCCACGATACAACGCTGACAAGCATTTTCTCCTCCGTGTCTCGAATTTTTAGGAACCGCTTTAGTTAGCCTAAATCTAAAGTTTCTGTCCTAACTTCTTCATCATCATCATTATCGTCATCGCATCATCATCATCATCATCATCATCATCATCATCATCATCATCATCATCATCATCATCATCATCATCATCATCATCATCATCATCGTCATCGTCATCATTATTATCATCATCATCATTATAATAATCGTACGCTAATCCGTTAAAACTGGCTCGCTGACGTCCTCATTATACACGAATGATACACACATTACTTTCGTCTTCTCCGTTTCACTTCTTCCCTCCCTCGAGACATTTCTTTGCTCGCATACATTTTTAAATAGTAAAAGTACTTCTCGACATTTCATGATTACAGCTTTGTGATAATCGTTATAAACAATATTTCACAATAATACATAATCGATGATTATCACCATGGATCAATAATCATCATCGTTCTTCCTTTTCGTTTTTTTCCTCCGTTTTGTTTTTTTCAAATATCGCCATCTTCGATTATTGTGCCAGCCGCGCGCCATCTAGCGTTTTAGTTCACACCGTTTACTTTGGAAGGAAAAGGAGCTCTCGATCGTCAGGGTCAACGTAAGATTTTTCGTTCGTTATTCGCAGCTTTTTTTCAATCCTTTTCTCATTTCTTCTTTATATATATATATATGTGTGTATATATATAAAGAAGACATATATATATGTGTATACGATAAAAATGATAAATAATATTTATATCTTTTCGGTAAATACAACGATGATGGAATATCGAGTCGCTTAAACGACTTCCGGTATCCCCCAAATTTGTATTTTACCGGACCACGTCCCCACGTTTTCTCGTATTCACAAATAAATCGTAATTTTTCCTTGCTTCTCGTCTCGTGCAAAACAATCGTCGCAATTATTGTTGCCACTCGATCATTAGCGCTCCTTCATTCTCGTTCACATTATCCTTAAGGAGTGTTACCTTAATGAATATTCGTTAAACGTATTTACAGAAGATATATATATATATATATCAATTAATATTAATGTTGCAATATTTATAATAAATTAGGATTACACTGCACGTTTTTTTCCATTTCTTTTCCTGTTTTTCTTCTCTCTCGCTCTCTCTTTCTCTATCGCATTTCGAACTGAAAAAACTTGTCGGCCCTTTTTTCCTGCTAGAGAAAATTATCTGGGAAAATTCCGTATTTTTTGACAATTTGAAAATTTAAATAAAGGAGAGAGAACGAGATCAAGAGAGAGAGAGAGAGAGGTGGGCGGGGCAGGGATTGAACAATCCGAACAGTCGTCAAAGTGTACCAAGAGCAAAAAAAAATAAACGAAACGAAAAGTTATTGAACGGGACCTCCACGCTCCATTTTCAATTTGCAAGGGAGAGAAAAATTATATTTAAACAAACACAACAAAAAATAAAATTTAAAAAAAGACATGGAAAAAAAAGAACTTGGCGACAAATATTCCGAGGCGAGTCTGAGGAATTGCAGGAGATTTTCGAACAATTGTTTAAAAAATAGCACTCCTCTCGCAATTTTTTTATGTACAGATCTGAATATATATTTATATGAATATATATTAATATAAATATACATATAAATATAAATATATATAAATAGATAAATATATAAATATATTTACATATATTTATATATATTTATAGATATATATATATATATTTAAATTGTCAGTAAACAGCTCGAACCATTTTTCGTCTGGAAGTTTTCACAATTGCAATTTCGAAAGGTTAAAAGCAATACGATTTTTTTTTCTTTTTTTTTTGCTTTACGAGCGTGGAGCCCTTTCTCGATCCTTTGTGGTCGATCGGCGATGCTAAATAATGGGAACCAACTGTACAATTGTCGGGCCTCGCACGAGCGTCCATTCGGGCAACGTATTTACCCTCCGTAATAAAAAAAAAATCCAAGACTAAGAAGAAAAACGAGATAGATCGAGGATGAGAAAACGAAAAAAAGCAAAGAAACGAACAAAAAAAATCGAAGGTAAGATTTTGTACTCTAAAAATTTTTTCTCGAAATCAGAAACTTTTTTCTGTTTTCTTTTTCAATTTCGTAAAACATATTTATGACGTTACGTCGACTCCGAAACGAAAGAAGAAAAAACAATATTTCGTGTCAATTTCAAGCAAGGTGTTTTTTATAATTGTTTTTTTTTCTTTTTTCAAATTAACGTCACAACGCACGATTGCGCAATTTTTTCGTGCACGCGTGAACAAAAAAAATCGTTCATTTTCTTTTTTTAAATTTTATTCATTTCCTCATTCGGATTTTTATGCCAGAAAATGTTGATTTTCCTCGTTTGGGCTGTTTTTTCATCGAACGAAAGAGCCATTCCAGAATTTGTCTTTTTTTTGTTTTTCTGGCAGCTGTCAAAAATCTTTTTCTATTCATGTTTGTTTCGTTTGGTATTTGGTTTTTTCGCGCTCGGAGAAGCTCGCCGGATCCTCGTCGCTCATTAAATCGCAACGTTGACTAAAACACACACATTCTAACGAGAAGGAACGGTCTCTCCAATGATCATCTATAAATAATCTAAACTAATCTATTACTTCTACGAGCTACGAGTGTTCTCGTTCACTTCGAACGTTTCTTGTTGTTGACGTTGTTGTTTCTGTTGCTTTTGTTTATTGTTGTTGTTGTTTCTTTTTAACTGATTGCTGACGTTTCTTCTATTGAAATCTCCTATATTTCCTTTTTAATCATTTATTAATTCTCCGTCGCCATTTTTTCCATTATTCCTTCGTGACTTTTTTCGTCTCTTTGTTTTTTTATTTTTGTTAATTTTCGAAATTTCCTCTCGACTAAATCGAGCCACTAAACTGTGATTCTCTAGAAAACGTCATTTTTACTACGCGCGAAATACTACATATCTCACCACTAAATTAGCAACACGGACATTATTATTTTTATTTTTTTTGCATTTTTTTTTCCTTTCTTCTTCCTCTCGTTTCTTCTCTTTTCTTCCCGACGATCTCCACTAGTTCGCGGTTTCTCGGATCGTTCTTTGTTTCGAGAAATCATTTTGTTTCTTCTCTTCATTTTTTAAAATATTTTTTTGTCGTTTTCCCTCGCAAAATATTGTTTTCCTTTTCGACTTTTGCCTTCCATCAGCCCCACTCCCTCCCTTAACGCCCCAAGAGGATTATCGTTAATGAATTTCCTCGTGACTTTGTATTTTTATTTTTTTTTTTGTTTTCGTTATGATTTTTTATTTTTCTCTCTTCGTTTCACCGATTAGTCGTAGTTTTATCATTCTTAGAGCTAGACTGTTTGTGTTTGGGTTCGTTTGGGCTTGTTTCATCATCCTCTCGTTCACCTTTACCTTCGTCGCGATGTTTTCTTCCTCGTCCGATTTTTATCAATTCTTATCATCATCATATATATATATGTGTGTGTGTGTATTTTTGTGTGTATTTATATATATATATATATATATGACGTATTTGTGTATAATATATCGCTTTATTGGACTACCGTTCGCGCCGAAAAGCCCAAATGTCTTTGGGTAACCGCCATTCGCGATTCTCACTCGTCCTAATCTCACAAATACACGATTCGTCATTCTTTCTTCCTTAATATTTTCCATACACGCGCCCACTCGCACATACACGCTTAATTGCGTTTTTTCTTCTTCGATTTACACCTCTCATTTACAGAATATCGGAAATTGCACCCTGGTAAAGCTCGACGAATCGAGGGGGGAGCCACTGCCGAGGAAATCAATTGGAATGGGAATCGAATATTTTTTTGTCTTCTTTTTCTCGTCTTTTTTTTAACAGGCCAAATTTCGAGACTTCGTGCCTTCTCAAATTCAACGCATGGCGAAAAAGCAGTATTTAATCGACGTATAAAAAGTTACGGAAAATACGTGCGTTTAAAAAAGATTATTCTTTTATCGGATCTGTATAGGATTATTTTTTTGTAGGGTTTATATAGGATGATTTTTTTGGGACAATGCGAAACCGAGTTGAATTTATTCCATCCCTTGAAAACGTTTTTCCAGTGTTCGAAAAAACGTGGGGCTGTCCGTTGAATATCGACATAAAAATAGGGATTGCTAGGGAATTTTTGGGGTTTCCAATGAATTGTCTTAAAATCGGCGCTGCGGCTCCCCATCCTCAACGAATATTTACTGTTTTAGCGAAAAGGGTTGGACGAACTTCTGAGATTTGTGGTTTGCGTCGGCTTGCCTTCGAAAAACGTGCCAAGATAAGAAAGATAATAAATAATCGTCGCGAATTTAAAACGCGAATCAGTTAATCCGTCAACGTTCCTCGTTTACCCTGTTAGGTAGATTGGGAAAGAAAAATTCTTCTTATTTCTTTTATTCTTGTTGTTTATTTAATTAACGATAATTGACTTCTTGCCTCGCGAGTCGCCCGGCCGACGAGCGTTCGGCAACGACGTTTCAAAAAAAAAAATTTTTTCAGCTCCTTTTTGCCTCACGTAAAAACTTCGACAGGCTGTTGAAGTGCAAGGCTCGGAAAGGCGATCAGCCGTGAATACTCAATTACCAAGCTGGATCCAACCATCAAAATTCCTTAACCCAAACAAATCCAAACACAAATGTTTCAAAATTCTGAAAAAGATACGTAGCATTAAAAAAGAAAACAAATTGTAGAAACAATAAATAAATGTTTTTTTCTATTGATTGGGTTTGTTTGGGTTAAGGAATTTTCGTAAGTTCGTAGTAATTGTTTCGAACAAATTTCTTTTTCATTAAAAACAAAATTTATTCGAAAAAGGGATTTTTTCTTTCTTCCTGTTTTATACAAAAAATTATTATTAAAAAATAAATCCGCTTGAAAAAATTATTCAAATTTCGTCTTATTAAAAAAAATATGATAATTATTTTGAATCGTTTTTTTTTTATTTCCAACAGTATTCGCGTTGATAGTGGAATTTTCGGCTTTTCATCCCTTTTCCAGGCCCGCGTTTCGAGTGCGTGAAACGTAACGAAGCTTCGAGTATAACCCAAGAAACGAGAGTACTTCCGGCTTCGTGAAAAGTAGCTGAAAATTTTAAAGCGCAGCTCGTGCCCGACTAAAAATTTGACAGAAAAAAA
>JAPYZJ010005917.1:0-15493 GCA_030522765.1 Ophioninae sp. B BG-2022a | reverse complement strand
CCCCACCAGCCCGTCGGGCAACCGGAAACAGGCGGGGGCCCCCCCCTCCCCCCCCCCCCTCCCCCCCCACCCCGCCGGCTAGCCGTTATCCCGGTCGCCCCTTTTGGCACACGTACGCTCGGCAAAAACATCCCCCTTCTTACGGAGGGGCGTTTGGCGTAGTCGAGCGATAGAATGGACGCGCTGGTGGTGAGACTGGGGAAACGTTAAAAGGGGAAGGGGAAGGGGGGGGGTGCACATCGAACATCGACCGAAAGGGCGTAACCCGTGTAAGCGCAGCCGAGCATTTTACGATCTCTCTCTCTCTCTCTCTCTCTCTCTCTCTCTCGTATTCGAATATTTATTTTGTTCCCTATGAACGGCCGGGCGAGAAACGATGTTTGGGTTCAATTTGTATCGTTCCGGAACAATAGGGAAAGCGGTTTTTATGAAAATTCCCGTTCGATGAGAATTCGAGCCTCGTAGACTCGAAATTTCTAACAAATCGCTAAATGATCGTTATCGGCACTTACAAAACCAGTCTAACCTGAACCCAAACGAACCCAAACAAATTGAAAAAAAAAAAAGGGAGTTTCGGCACTTACCAAATCAGTCTAAACTGATATTCAGCCTGAAACCAAACAAACCCAAACAAATTGAAAAAAAAAAAAAAAAGGGAGCTTCGAGCACTCGAAATCAGCCTGAATTAGATTACGATCTTAAATTCGGTACAAGCCTTCCTTTTGACGTTAAGAGACATCCTTTATATGGATTTCAGACGAGGCGCCATTTTTTTTTTTTTTTGTGATATCGAATTTTTAATGAATTCTTAATGAATTTTAAACTCGTTTTACTACTCTCCTGCCACTCTGAGTTCGAACCAACTCAAACAAACCCAAACGCACTCAAGAAAAGAAACTATCGAGCAAACCCAAACAACGCCGTATTTATTTAACTACCAGTAGTTTTTCAAGCATAAAACGGCCGCCGATACATTTTTGGCGATTTGACGCTTTTTTTTTACCAAAAGGGAAATAAACATGGTGGAATTCGTTTAATTGTGTATCAATTAATTAAAAAAAAAAAAAAAAAAAAAAAAAAATTCTTTTTGAATCACCCTGTACATTTACGTGGACCTATACTATGCCTTGTTTTGAAAAAGGGCCGAGCGAGGGCTACCTCTGGTTCTATCCGTTAATTCGACCTCTTCGTTCTACGGCTTCACCATTATCATAATTCTCGTATCCCTCCGTAGTGGCCTGCCGCGCCTTCGCCCCTTCGTACATTTTCCCGTTGTATTCTCTCTCGCAGCCGTACTCCGTCGCGAGTCCCGGATCTCCTTGTTTTTGTCGCCCCGTGTGTTCCCAGAGACTTCCACCCCCCCCCCCCTGCCCCTGCCCCCCGCCCCCCGCTCCTGACCCAGGCCTTCCCGCCGCCGCTTCAGTAGAGACGTACAGTAGAGCCTCGATTAAGTAAGCTCTACCTACAGTAGAGCCTCGATTATTCGAACCCATCAGGACCAAGGTTAAGTTCGGATCAGCGAAAGTTCGGACGGTAAAAACGTATAATCGTGGATTAGCACGCTGTGTTAAAACGAAAAAAAAAAAAAAAAAAAAAAAAAAAAAAAAAAAAAAAAAAAAAAAAAAAAAAAAAAAAAAAAAAAAAAAAACGGATTTTCTTCGCGTCGTCTATTTCCAACGTAAATTCGAGAGGAAAACGAAGGAACGAATACTTTCCAACCGAAAACACTCGAGCTCCGCTTCAAGATGGTTTTTCTTGGAAAAAAAAAAATGAAAAAAAAAAAAAAATGAAAATTTTTTTTATCGTTCGTTCGGTGTTTGTGCGTCGAGGATCCGAATCGCGCAGTCGCGCCAACCGGAAGTCAGCCGGCGAGAAGGGCGCAACTGCGAAACTCGGTGAGGCGTTACGAAACTTTTACGTATTCGATAAATAGGCAAAGTCCGTTGAGGTTCCTTCGCGGGTTGCCAGTGAAGTGAGGTTAGATCGTACGATGGCGTACAAGCTTCTCTAGCGGGTACTAACTCGAGCGCCACCGTCGTTCTTCTTTTTACCTCGGATCGGTTAAAATATTTATAATTAATAAAATTTAACGTGACCGTAAGGATAATCGAGGCTCTACTGTATCCTTCCATCTCTATCGTACGCATCGCGCCCGAGAGGTTATGTACGATGCGCGTGTGTTGAGAACGAAGGTCGAAAAGAGGATGAGAACATGGCGCTCGGACGAGGATAAAACCTCGGAACGGGAGAAAGAGAAACGAGTCTCTCTCTCTCTCTCTCTCTCTCTCTCTCGCTCCCTTTCTTTCTCTCGGTTTTTCGGAACGGCTCTCCGAACCAGGAACGTACCATCTTTTACGAAGCTCCTGTCGATCTTCATGACTTTTTTCAACACCCAGCCAATGTCTTTCGAGAGAGAGAGAGAAAAAGAAAAAATGAAAAAAAAAAAATATGTACGAAAAAAAAACATCGAGTTACCGTCGTAAAACTCGGTTCGTATCGATCACGGACGGTCAGCGAGTTAATTGAAAAGTTAAATAAAAACATCGAAATCTCAACGCCGTTCGAATTTCATACTTATTTACGTCGTTTTCTAACCTGCAAAATTGCCATCAAGAAATTGGATAAGGAAAAAAAAGAGGGCCATCTATTCTGGCATTTTCCATAGACCCGTTGGTTATGACATAAATCCAAGGCAACGCGCAATGCAACGTTAATTTGGATCGGGGAAGGCGACTTTTACGAAAGACTTCAATTGGGAACGAGCAATACGCAAAAAAAAAAAAACGTTTCAATGAATGCGTGTGTCTGTATCGACACATTCGCATTTAAAATAAATTTATCCAAGAAAATGCTATTTTCACACTTTGATTCGTTTTCGTAACGATTAGAGCAATTTTTTCGAAATATTTGGGTCAAAGTGCGATCCAAGGGAACGCGATGGAAAGCTTTGTCGTTTGTGTATTTCCCGGAAAAAAAAAGAAGTTCGAAAAAAAACCGTTAAAAACTCGAACGCGAAACGACGAGAGCCCGAGCGTCAACGCCACCACGCGCATAACGGAGAGTCCGCGCAACACGAGTTGCAACCGCTCGTATATTTACTGGTCCATGTAAAAAAAAAGAACTGAAGGCAAAAAAGCGAGCTCGCATATACGCGAACCGGGGAAACTCGAATAGGCGCTTGTGCGCATGTGTGAGTGCGTGCGCAACTCCGCAAAACGCTAGAACGCGATACGCCGTTTGTAGACGAAGGCTTTCACTTTCGAGCACACCTTGCACAACTTCGGTGATCCTTGCGACTCTACACCGGGTCGATAAAACCGGTCTACTATTCTTTCATTTTCCTTAGATCGTTGTTTGGACGGAAGTGGGGGAAGGCTTAGTAAGGGCGGCGGGGGAGGGGGGGAGGGGGGTGTAGCGGAGAAAATCAAGTCCGCGCGGTCAGGTTAGCCAACTTTTCAAACGGATTTGTTTACCGCTTCGGACGTTGAATTTTCGAATGTTTTCGACACTCGTGAGATTTCGCAGTTTTGCTTTTTTTTAGTATTAAATGAGGAATCGCGTACTCCCACGCTTGGGTCTCGAAAGGTTACCGGAAGGACACTCGCTTTCGAACTTTTTGCTCGGTAACTTTCAAGGTCGATGGCGTGCATCGAAGAGAATTTTACGCGGAGAGGACGTGAAACAAAAAAAAAAAAAAAAGTTTTTGTCTCACCTTTTTTGTCGTTCGCGCGTCTCGCGGGTTCTCGAACGTCGATGGCTCAAGTATCCTTCCGCGTCTCTCTGCACTTTTCCATCGCAACGGATAACGATATAAAAAAAGAAAATGAACTCGAGCGATCACGTAAAGAAAAATCGTACACGAGCTCCAAATTTATCCGCTACGGGGATAATGCTGCACTTGCGGCGTTCTCATAGCTGCACTTGTCGGATCACACGCGAGACGAGCCTTGCCGATTACGAGCCGAATCGAAAAAAGTGCAATCGCGATAATATACGTTTGACCTTTTTTTTCTTATTATTTGAAGATGAGAAAATGAGAGGAAAAGAGACACGCGGTTCGAGTCGCGTGCTCAAAATCGTATCGCACAAAATGGCGCGGGCGTCATCGGAGCGTTCCTCGCGGCGTGTCCGAGCAGACCGTACTGCTCGTGTCAGACGAGAGGAGCCTCGAAACGCTCCCGATCGCCTCCCTCGCTACCCCCACTCCTCACCCCGGCGCTTGCTTCGTACACGCCGGAATACGATTTCTACCGACTCTCGATGATCCTTCGTGTTATTTTCCTGTGAACGGACGATCGACCATCGACGATCGAGCATCCACGTAAAAAATCGTTTAAACGATGAGTTTTCCTTCCTTACTTTTTTCGTAAAAGCGAAATGCCCTCAAAACTATCAAACGAGATGAGAATCCCGACGAAATTTTTTGTTTCCTCGCGATTGTTTTTTTTCTCCGTTCATTTGCATGCATTATAAAAGAACTCTATCGACTCGTCGAGATACCGAGAGCAGACAGGCTGACGTCGAATAGTTTAGGGGATGATGGCGTCGGTGGCGTCGGTGGCGCGCTTCACACATTCCCCGATCGACCTGTACGTGTCCGTACACCTCCGTACGACCCGACTGTCCGCCCCCCCCCCTCCGCCCGCGCGAACGGGGGAGTGGATTGTTGTCTAGTGGAGGGGGAAAGCCAGGGACGGATACTTAGAGCGGGCCAACGGCGCCCCCCAAATTTTCACGTCGGGAAATATTCAATTCTTCACCGTGGATGAATACAGAATTCATGGTTTTTAATGTATTGTTACATTTTAAGAAAATTACGAAATTTTTATTTCGTAATTTATTGCACGGACGGAAAATGCTAACGTAATGCCGAAAAATTCGAAATTGATTCGACACGGAAAATTCCGTAGCGATATAACCCAAACAAACCTAAACATTCTTGGGTAACATACGAATCTTGAATATTATCCAAATAATCCTGAAGATTTTTTCAACGATCCGCGCTATCTTGAATCGTCTTTACGATTTGCCATCAAATTCGTATATTGGGGTTAGAGATAACAATCGCCGGAACGAAGCGACTCTAGGGGGCGGTCCTTTCATACAGTCCCGATTCCGAGAAGAGCTAGTTCGACTTCTAGCCTCGGCTCCACGCGTACTCGAAATACGTTCGTCCCAGGTCGATTCGCTCGGAGTGACGTCACAACGACCCCCGCGAGAAAGGTTGCGAATCACGTGAGCCCGAATATACACCCACACACGTGACCCCCTCTGGCGTTGGGATCGCGCGATTCTCCTCCCGAAAGATCCGACGGTGGTTGCGCAAGGAGGGTGGCTTTTCTCGGAAGAAAGGATGCGTAAGCGAAGAAGTTGGGTCGGAAAAGAACGAGGGGATGATGTTGGGGGATGGCGCGTACATAATACGTGAAGTAATCGTTGGCCCGTTGCCAAAGATTCGACAATCGCTCGTACGACTCAAACCGAATTCCACGAACGTTTGCTCGTTACAGAATCGAAGAGGTCCACACGGGGGTGCGAGTATCATCCCGATCGTTACCGCGGTTTCGTGGAAGAACAATCTCCGCATTGCTTTCAAGGACGACTCGACTGAATAGTCTCGTGGAAATTCTTTTCAGTTTCATTGTCTAACGGCGCCTAACCTCAAATCGCAGCGACGACATATCTTTTTCGTAAAATTCGCCAATAGCCAATAATCGAATTCATTCGATCGAAAATAGCATTTTTTTTAAGATCTCGTTGATATTTTATTTACTTCTCCATTTTTTTTTCTCACTCTACTAATTCCGGGGTTACAAAAATTTCGGACGCATATGAAACTAGTGTCGAAACGTGCGTGACGTTAGTTGCGAGCAAACGCGACGCCAGTGACATCTTACGGTCGGCGATCAAAACTTACTCAACTCTTCCAGCAGGTTGAACGTGGGACAAAGTGGCGGATGGAAATGTTGCAAAATCTCATTTTATTTATTCATTAAGATCATTCAATCGTACATGAACCCAAACAAACCCAAACAAATCCGCACATAACTAATTAAGAAACGTCCAAATCCCCGTAGTTCTTGATGACGTTTTCGATTTTGGCGAAGGCTCGTAAAAAGTCGTCGTCCTCGAGGCCGAACTGTTCGTACCTGTGTAGGAACGCGCCGTGAGTGTAGCATTTCCAGGCGCCGTCGATGATAGCGTCTAGGGGTCGACGAATTCGCGAGTTGTTCGCGACGAGAGCAACGTATTTGTCTCGCTCGAGGAATCTTCGATTTTCGTGAAAATGCGCGAATCTGCGATCCTCCGGTGTCCAATCAGCGTAGAGGGCGCTGTTGAATTGTTCAGCGCTTAAAGCGAGATCGTCGTTTTGTTTGATTTCCGTGGTGGCGTTTCCATTTCTGGAGCCTCTCGTAACGAGCATATTGGCAACGGAGCATTCTTGAACACGGCATCGGGGGCTCTGCGGATCGGCGGCTCGAGTCAAAGTTCTCGCGGGCGCTACGGCGGCGCTGTAATCGTTAGAAGCACCGGCCGCTATGCGGAGCGCGCGTCGCAGCTGTTTCACGTGAATCTGCCAGCTCGAAGATCCGGCTTGACAATTATTGACAATAGCCGATTTTCCATCGAATCTCAACGGCGAAGTCGACTCGATGGTCGTTATTTTGTACGCGGGATGAGCGGCCATTTTGTTCGCGAAGAAATTCGCCTCGTTTCGTACACCCTCGATCGGTTGAAAGGCAGCGAGAATTTTTTCGCACGCGACCTCGTTCATGTCGAGCAACGAAGTTTCCTCGACGTTTATTCGTCGATCGTTAAGCCCCGCGCATGCGCGTAGCAATCGATCATTCTCGAAGAGTATCAAACTATCCGATAGGTCGGTTAGCTTCGCCAGCGTCAACAAACCGTTGTAATTTTGCGTACCGACTTCCCCACTCGTGAACGGAAGGATAGCGATCGCCAATATCGTTTTCGTCGAATACTCGTCCCGCAGCGCCTCTACTATTCGACTACCAACTCCCGAACCGGTTCCACCAGCGGTTCCGAGCAATCCCATAAAACCGTCCAATCGATCGGCTCGTTCGCACTCCCGCCGCACCGCCTCGATCGCTTCACCCTCTAATTCTCTTGCTTTCACGAAATAACCGTAGGACCAATTGTTCCCCGAACCTTCCCCGTTACTCACGAAAATCTCGTTTCTACGAGAATAACGCCAACCCGAATTCTCACGCGAGCGTATCTCGTCCAATACTTTTCGTTCCGTGTCTATCAGTATCGCTCGCGCTATTCTCATTCTCCCGGTATTCTCCTCGATCCCCCGACTCGTCACGTCCGAAAACCATCTCTCGAAACTCGCAGCTACGTATTCGTAATTCTCACGATACGATCCACCGGGATTTTTCGATTCAACGTCCTTCGATACTTTCGAGAATAATTCGCGACCCAATTGATTACCGCATTGACCGAATTGTAGGGTTAACATCGCAGGAGCATCTTTTCCGGAATCCTCCGGAACTTCCTCGCCAAGCTTTGTTTTTTTTCCGATTTTCCCTTCGACTGCGGTACGGCGACGGGAAAAATCGCGAGGCGGGACCCAAGCGGCAGTTTTTGAAACTAGACGCGAACGAGTGGAATTACCCATCGTCGGATAAAATGTAACACCGTTTATCGATAGCATACGACGACTGCTGGTAAATAAAGTATTTACGGAATTAAAATGTAGTTTAGTCGATAATCCATTTATCAAGAAAAAGTACGAGAGCTTACTTATCGACAGTCGGTAATATCGAAATCTTTTGAACCTCGCTAGGATCAAAACGCAGGATATTGCTTTTTTAATTTTTACCGACTATGCGGCTTTGCTACGATGCGGCGTATGCTGATTCGGTGTTTCTCATCGGCATTGAGTTTGACGTTTCTGCCACGTTATTCTTGCGTCGGTATCTGCCCACTTTTTAACACAGAAACGTTTATTTTTCGCCTATGTACGCTGATAGCGAGACGTGAAAGATTGGACCTGATAATAGACGTGGATGTGCCACATCATAGTGGTTCGAATTTGAGCGTCGATTACACGATGCCTGAACGTGTTCGGCTATTCCTATAATTCGTCGATTTTTGTAATAACAAAAATAAAAACAAAAGTGGCCGTTCAAACGGCCCGGCGATTGTTCAACGACAACGACAACCATGGCTAGTGAAGGTGATCGTCGCGTCGCTCTGATAACCGGAATATCCGGCCAGGTAAATTTTCGAAACGATTAGAAAAATGAAAATCAATTCCTTAAGAAATTCAATGGGTTCCAATCCAATCCAATCCAAATGGATTCCAATCCAATCCAATCCAATCCAAATGGATTCCAATCCAATCCATTCCAAATGAATTCCAATCCAATCCATTCCAAATGAATTCCAATCCAATCCAATCCAAATAGATTCCAATCCAATCCAATCCAATCCAAATGGATTCCAATCCAATCCAATCCAATCCAAATGGATTCCAATCCAATCCAATAAAACCGTTACGTCAAAACTAGGATCGATCGTCTCGAAGCTAAATTTTTCAAACCGTCGCCAAAACTCGATAAATCCTGAATTCACAAGAGCGTAATTGAACTTTCCAAGGACGGCTCTTATCTGGCTGAATTTCTGCTGGAGAAAAATTACGAGGTTCACGGTATCATCAGGCGTTCCAGTTCCTTCAATACAGCCAGGATACAGCATTTGTACGCGGACCCGAAGAGCCATCGTCAGGATAAGATGAAGCTGCATTGGGGCGACATGACGGATTCCAGTAGCCTTGCCAAAGTCATAAGCATGGTCCAGCCAACGGAGATATATAATTTAGCTGCCCAGAGTCACGTAAAGGTAAACTTGAAAAAAAAATCGATTAAGAGATACTCGGCGCCGGATCCATCCGGAGCAAGTCGTTTCGTCACGAGGATTACGCTTTAAACCTTTCGCATCAGCCGGGACATGTGCCGTCGCAATCTAGAAAAATGTCGATATTGAGAGTGAAGTTGTTGACGATGCGCGGTTACGGGGACGTTTACGCGTCTCCAACGTTTCAGCCATAAATGTTATTTTATCTAATAATCTCTTGGAGGAGATACAACTGATCGTAACAACGAGCCGCATTTATTTTTCACGGTACTACAAGGATTGAAAAGAGAAATTCGTATTCTAATTGTTACATTTTATATCAGGTGAGCTTCGAATTGAGCGAGTACACAGGCGAAGTCGACGCGTTAGGGACCGTCAGACTATTAGACGCCATAAAAATGTGCGGTCTTGAAAAAAAAGTGCGTTTTTATCAAGCCTCCACGTCTGAGCTCTACGGTAAAGTAGCGGAAGTTCCTCAAACGGAAAAAACTCCTTTCTATCCACGTTCGCCTTATGGTTAGTAAACGAGGTATTTTTCTTGTCTTCCATTGTTCTTCTTCTTCTTTTCGTGATCTTTCATTTACGCCAAAACGTTCCTTTCATCGGACGCGTTTCCACAGCATGCGCGAAAATTTACAGCTATTGGATCGTCGTCAACTACAGAGAGGCTTACGGCATGTTCGCTTGTAACGGGATACTCTTCAATCACGAGAGTCCCAGACGTGGCGAAAATTTCGTAACGAGAAAAATAACGAGAACGATAGCGAAGATTCATCTCGGCTTTCAGGACGTTCTGGAATTGGGAAATTTGAATTCGCGACGTGACTGGGGTCACGCTAGAGATTACGTCAAAGTACAAAGCCATTTTAGAGATCTTTTTTTTTTTCTTCAATTTGTACATGTTTCTATGAGGGATTTTTTCGCAGGCTATGTGGATGATGCTTCAGCAACCGAACCCTGACGATTACGTTATAGCGACCGGAGTCGCGTACAGCGTCAGGGATTTCGTCGAAGCTGCTTTCGATTACGTCGGTCGTAGCATCAAGTGGGAAGGCGAAGGTCTCGACGAGGTTGGAAAGGACGCGGCGACGGATCAAATCCTCGTTAAGGTCAACCCACAGTATTTCCGTCCCACAGAAGTTGTAAGTTTCTACGATTCTACGATTCGCTAACGATATCGATCGAGCAAATTAGACCGATCGAAACGTTGCAGGGCTTCTTGCTGGGCAGCGCGCAGAAAGCTAAAGAGAAATTCGGATGGGAACCAACCGTGACCTTCAAAGTGAGAATCCCCATTTTTTGACAATTCTTATCGATACAGAAATTTTTTTATCGCGCATAACCTCAAAATTTGATTTTTGCAGGAGCTCGTCAAGGACATGATGGACGCCGACCTTGAGCTAATGAAGCGAAATCCTACCGCCTAATGTCATGTATATCGAATAAAGTAAATAAATAAAATATAAGCGTCCATCTTCTTTTCGTTACGAAATCGCCGACTCGTAACTTCCGGTTAGCGAACTTCTCGCCATTCCGATCGCTCGGGACGAACGCGAGTGATACCGGAGACGTGATTTATCACCCTCGCGTTTTCGTGGAATTTCTACGTCTCCGGACGTTTCATCGACGCCGACGGAAGACCGAGACAGATACTGAGAATTTCACGCTCAACCAAAACGTACAACCTACGAGGGGGACCTTTGAAGAAACAAACACACGCTGCGTATCCGACGGGTGAAACTTTTTCGTCTAACGTGTAGCGACGTTTTGAGAAATCGCCGATCCACAGCTGGTTCTCAATCAGATATATTGATATATGAGGGTTTCAGGTAGAACGGGATAAAAATATCGAACATTTGGATTTTTGAAATATTTTGCGATGATTTCGATCTTCGCACGATTGTTTTATTCAACACGTTTCATCAAATTCCCGATCGCTCGTCAAAATATATCAAACGGCTTTTGGAACGAAGCTGATTTCTTTAAATCGATAAAATAACTTGTAGGTTATTAACGAACGTAAAAGAGCTTTCGCTACCAACTTCAGCTCTAAATATCGATATTATCGATAAATTGACTTTTAGGTTATTAACGAACGCAAAAGAGCTTTCTCTACCAACTTCAGCTCTAAATATCGATATTATCGATAAATTGACTTTTAGGTTATTAACGAACGTAAAAGAGCTTTCGCTACCAACTAGGGATTTAAATATCGACGGGAATGATAAATATCGATGGGGAGGATGGGGTTTTATATTTCGGATGGCTATTAAGAGGTTATGGCGTACCATCGCATAGCTATATTTAAAATACACATTTTCGAATGTTTATCGTTTTATTTCTTCACATGATTCAAGAAATCCACGAGTATCTACAATTGGTAGGTAATTGTTAACAATTGCGAGAAAATTTCGGACATTTGCGCGAATCCCGGTCTCGAAGTTTCGCTTCCGGTGCCATTTCCTTTCAGTTGGACAAATTTCAAACGCGTGTTAGAGAAATCGCTAGTGGGATTTATGAGTAGCGCCATCTGTTAGAAAATCGAATTTCTATTTCAAAACGCTCGATACGTCTATCTACATTTGATATTTAGATAAAAGGTTAACGATCGATTGTCCGACAAACGCTAACTCTTAAAGCTCGAGGAATCGTTGAGGATATTGTCTATCGTGAACATTGACGATTTTTCGGCGCGACGCGCGCGTTTTCGCAAATCCGTTCGATCCCCCGTTCTTTCGACATCCGGTTCTTCTTTGATGACGATTCGCTCGTCCGTTGCGTTCGTTTCTCCAGTCCTGCTAACCTGAGAATCGTACAATCGTCGATTCAAAAGTCGAAAGTGTCACGAACGATTTTACCGACGGACGATTAAGAAGAAACGGCGAATCGACTTGTGAACGTAACTTTCCAAAATTTTGGACTCGTTATTTCCAATAATTTGATTTCGTTATTCTACTGATCTTCGTCAGAAAAAATGGAAAATTGACTTGCGCGAATTAATACAAAATAGAAAAATAAAAAAATACGACAAAGCAGGGAACTTTCAATCAGATAATAAATTATCCATTTTATAATATAATATAAAATAAACAAATATTAATATCACGTGACAATAAAAATTACCGCGACGAGTGGGGAAGTTCGAATTTGCGAGCACGTCCTTCGCTGCCCGGAGCTTCGTCGCCTCCGATAGTTGCCGTGTTCGAACATTCCATTGGCGGAAGGATCGAGTGTCCAATAGCTTCCCTTTCCCGGGCAATGAAGTTCGTGTTCGTTGACAGCAGCGATCGCCTTTTCCCTCGGTATTTTGACGAAACAATCGTTAAGGCTCAAGTTGTGTCGTATGCTGTTCTGCCAGCCTTGTCGATTATCGCGATAATAGGGGAATTTCTCCATGATGAATCGATAAATACCAGACAAGGTGAGCCTCCTAGCGGGCGATGAGTTAATCGCCATTGCGATCAGGGCGATATAAGAGTACGGTGGTTTTTCGTGTCGCGGCTGTACCGGAAGTAACTTTGCGTATCTCTGCCAGCAAGCCAATTGGGCAACGTAGCCCGGGACAAAACCGGAGTAACTCGCGTAACTTCCGGTCAACTGTGGAGATTGACAGACAAGTGTCGAAGTGGAGACACCACTCGGAATCGACGAACAACCGTTAGTACCCCGTTTATTCATGTTCTTCAATACCGATCGTTCAAATCTTTTTCACCGGTAAGTTCACACTTCGCTCGCTGATTGTCGCACCTCGCGAGTCCACTCAAAATGGCCGATCAACACTCGCGTCAAAAACACCACGAATAAAACCGGTGAGTTTGATTTTTTTTCTCCGCGGAATAAATCGTTTTTCCTTCCCCGAGAAACTTATCGAGTCTTATAATCCTGTGTGAGAATGTCGCCGAGGGATGTTTTCATCACGAATTCTCGAAGCGTACAGACCACCGCGTTCATCCAAAATCCAAACGTACCAGATACAAAAATCAACAAAAAAAAAAAAGTGAATTTCGGTGGTTCGTCTTTTACCCCGTTTACGACGCTCCGCCCACTAAAAGTTTTCCAATGTTACCGCGAAACGTCTCAGCAACGTGCAAAATGCGAACTCGTCGCAAGCGGCTCGGAACGGAAGCTGCTTACTTAGAGAGAAAGAGATGCGCGCGGCAAACGCTAAACCGCGAGATGACCGCGAGGCGGCCGACGCGTCGTGTTTTATTGCTGTTTACACACATGCCGCCTACCGACTCCGGACGCCGCTAGGGCGTCCCTAAAGCGAATGAAAACAAAAAAAAAAAAAAAAACGCTTGTGTGAACTAACGTACGAACTTAAATCTTTGAGCTTCTTCGGACCGTTATACAAACTCTTACTGTATAAACCGTGTTAATTTAAACACGTCACTTTTTCCTTTGTGCATTTCGAGACTTGAACGGCCATTTTCGAACGGAAGATGTTTGCCTTCCGAATATTTTAGGTTAGGTCGGCAACATATTTTTAACGGTTTTTAACATATTTTTAAGTCGCTTTTATAGTATTAACGAACTTGAATATGTGGATCTTGAAAAATACTTACGCGAATCCTTTTATAGTCGTTTTTTGTACTAATTTGTGCTTTGACGCTTTTGGAGGTTAGGATACCGTGGAATCGTGAAAAATCGTCTTCGGGCATCTCGTATCGAAGGAAAGGAAGGCTCATCGCGTCGTGCAGCTAAGCAAGTATTTTCGTCGAAAGCACTGCACGCAACTAAAAAAATCGTGTTTTTTAAAGTTTTTTTATGATTTTTTTCATGGAAATTTTGGGTTTTGGGGAAAATGAATAGTGGATTCGTACTCAGGGGATATAATTACATCGAAATGGACTGGTAAAAAAGATTTTGAAATATGACATTTTTTTGGGATTTTTGGGAAAAAAACGTTTATGATTTTTTCATGGAAATTTTGGGTTTTGGGGAAAATGAATAGTGGATTCGTACTCAGGGGATAAAATTACATCGAAATGGACTGGAAAAAAGTATTTGAAATATTAAATTTTTTTGGAATTTTTGGGGAAAAAACGTTTTTTCATTCGTTATGATTTTCTCTTCAAAATGCTTTTTTAATCATTAAAATCTGATGATTTTTCGATTTTTGGCAGAATTTCAAAGTTGGACCATCGATTTTTCCTAATTTTTCCATACATACCCTTTTGCCTCTTTTTTTTGCGTTTTTTCAAGTGGACTTTCCGGGAAAACTATACAAGATATCGATACGAATCCAACGCCATTATTTAAATCAGTCAAAAACCTTTTCCGAACACACCAATTAAATCTCCATCCCATAAAAGAAGCTCACTCTACGACCTTTCGAAATCTCGTGATTTTTCAGATTCCTGAAAAGTGGCCAGGAAAGTCGAAAAAATTATTTTTCCCTTTTAAAGTATCAAAAGATTCTATTTGATCGTAAATTTTCCGCTGATTACGAATATGCCCGAGTTTTTGCCGAAAGTACAAAATCAGATTGAGATAATGCAAAAAAAACCTTTTCCAAAATATTTATTTGACATTTTTCCCTAGAAATGGGAAATTTAAAGCGAATTAAATGGTGGATTTATTTCCAAGGTATAAAAATAAATCGACATGAACCTGGGATACTAAACGTTCAAAATATAATAATTATTTCGAGTTTCGCGCTTGCTTACGCAATTAATTGACCAAAAATCGAATTAAACCCAAACGAACCCAAACAAATTCGCGCGAATGTCTGAGGTTTCCAAGGATGATCGTAGGCTCCACCCCGGTTGAGTGGGTGTAGCCACTCGCCTCGTCGAATCTCCGTCTCCTCTTTTTTTTTTTTCTATTTTATTTTTTATTTCCGTAAATTTGACTCGACGATATCGAGGGAGTTCGCAGCGGCGTTTCGTCGGGGTTATATTTGTCGTTGGAACGTTCGAAGCTCCGCCTCCGTGAGTTTAGCTGGGTTGGTGGAAGCTAGTTCGGAATAGTCACGAGGGACTACGAAAATTCATCGTATCGGATAGCTCGTGATGTTTTATTGCTGTTTACACACATGCTGTTTGAGCACCCACGCTCTGGGCCGTATAACCCCGGGGCCAAGCGTGTGTAAACAGACTCGTGGTAATTATATCAAGGCGATGCGTCCGGCGATGGACGCGCGGACGACCGGGTGCATACGTTGCCCGTTTTACTTCGAGATTCGAACATGATCGACAAAAACAAAAATAGATAACGATATTTATCGATGTCTTGCAGGATTGTTGAAGTTATACGGTTGCGCATGCGCACATAGATGTGCAGGCTTAGTGGTGGGCAGGCGCATGCTCGGTGGTGCGCATGCGCACATAGATGCGCAGGCTTAGTGGTGGGCAGGCACGCATACCTGCGCATGCTCGGTAGTGCGCATACCTGCGCATGCTCGGTGGTGCGCATGCGCTCATGCTCGGTAGTGCGCATGCCTGCGCATGCTCGGTAGTGCGCATACCTGCGCATGCTCGGTGGTGCGCATACCTGCGCATGCTCGGTGGTGCGCATACCTGCGCATGCTCGGTAGTGCGCATACCTGCGCATGCTCGGTAGTGCGCATACCTGCGCATGCTCGGTAGTGCGCATACCTGCGCATGCT
>JAPYZJ010005916.1:0-10777 GCA_030522765.1 Ophioninae sp. B BG-2022a | reverse complement strand
AGGGGCAAATAACAACTGCATATAATATAATAATATTATATATTATATTATAATTAATTAATATATTATATATTATGATTATAGTACTACTATATACTAGGTATATAGTATTTAATGGGGATACTATAATATAATAATATAATAATATATTTAAATATTATATATTTATATATTATAATTATAGAACTCTTATAGTGTATATATTAATTCCTATATATTATTATAATTATTATATATAAATATATATTTACTGGGAGAATTTCAACAACTAGTTTTCCAGCCAAGAGCATATAGGACATAATAAAACATGAAATATTATTAGAAAATAATAAAATTACCTTGCGATCCACGTTTGAACGGTATATTCGACAACGTCGAGTCTATCTCTTTTGTATTGAAATGGTGTCACACTTATGTCAACTAGACCTTTCGACATATCACCCAATATTCCGCTGTACGAACCGTTCGGCAATAGATATCCCCAAGTCGAGCCTTTCTTGATATGAAGCCTTTCGAAAATGAATAACTAAAGTAACTTAAAAATAATAAACAAATGAGACTAGTTCATTATTTCAAAGTTGCTTTGCTCGAAGACAATTTTCATTTTCACAGTCGTAAATTTTCATATTGGAACCTTTTTGAAAAATATTACATTTGGAATGTTGCAAATAACTTTATAAATATTTATTGTTGAATAATGTGACTTGATAAATCTTTTCGTATGCAATAATTAATACGGTAGCACAAATAATAAAATATATTGATATATTTTAATATGTAATAAAATATATTCATATATTTAAATAAATAATAAAATATATGCATATATTTTAATGAATAATAAAATATATTCATATATATAGAAAAATGAGCAAACATAAGTGGCTTACGTAAAATTGTAGTAGTCCTTTAATTGAACAATGAGACCATAATTGAAACGATGCATCGTATCAAAGCCAGGATCCGTAGGCGTGCTCAAATATGTCATAAAATCATCCTCTGGTGCATGATCGAGCTAGAAAAAAATAACTCAATAACTTTTACCACGGATAAACAAGGAATTTCGAACTTTAGAAATAAAGTACTTAAAATCAGAGTGCTTCGAGAATAAAAATTTCAAAATTTCGAAATAAAATACTTCCGACTCCAAAATCACCGGACTCTTTTAAAAAATGAATTACGAAATGTTTTCTGATAACGAGAAAGTACTGTTTTATTGCAAAAAAGTTATTGTAATTGTACAGTAAAAAAAGTAATGGAAATTTGGTTTAATTTTTTTAATTAAATTTATCAGATTCTTATCTTGTTTGGGTTTGTTTGGGTTTGTTTGGTCAAGAACATTTTTCCTACGGAAAAATGACTGAAATATTATTGCAAAATTAAAAAAAAATGTATATCCTTTAAAAATAATAGACAAAACCACCTGCATCATTTTTTTCGGTATTTAATTGTAATGATTAATTATTTTCGTCAACATACAGCAACGGACGAATTGAGAGTGAGTCCATGAAGATTTCCTCGACGTAGGTACTTGTACTGTGTTAATACGATTTTTAGACCTTCGGTGGTCCAACTTCCCATAAAAGTGACATTCAATGGTGCTCCGTGACTGTAGCTCGGATTATAGACGTCGTACAATTCGTAAGATTCCCCAATTCGCAACGCGGTCGTCATTTCCGTTGCGACATTTAGCGGAAGTGTACCAAGAAAGTCTTCCGGCACTGATTTCCGTCCTGTTGTAATGAGCCACCAATAAGTCTCGTTATATCGCAGCCGTTGCTCCAAAAACTGCGTCCCAATAAAATATTTATTTAAATTATGGTGTCCCATAAAGTTTTTTTCATTTTTTTTAAACATATGATAGTAATTATCAAGTGTGTTCTTTAATCAAGATATATTGTCAATGATTTTGAGCGCATTGTTTAAATAGTGTTAGTTTTATTTCCACTTTAATTCTTTAACGTTAAATAATACTGATTATTTATAAATAATGCGGATAATTTATAACGTATTATTTATCATTATTCATTATTATTTATTATTATTTGTAATCATTCATTGTTTATAAATAATACTGATTATTTATCGATACATTATAATAAATATAATAATACAAATATATAAGGATAAGAAATTCAATATATAAATATAAGATTATTTATAAATAATGCGGATAATTTATAATGTATTATTCATTTTTATTTATTATTATTTATTATTATTTAATTTATTATTATTTGTAATAATTTATTATTTATAAATAATACTGAGTATTTATCAATATATTAAAAAATTCAATAAACAATAATACCTGATCGAAAATTATGGCACTCTTCGGACAATCAAAATCCACGAAAATTCCAAGCCTGTAGTAATTTACTTTCAGAATTCGTTGCATATCGAGGCCTTCACGTATCGGAACGTAAGCCACCTTCATTCCGTGATTCATCAGGAAACGTGTAAAATCTCCGGACTCTTATCGCGCGAAAAACAAAGAGAAAACGATGACAGTTTTTTTTACATTATTGCGATGGAATTGAAATTTTATCGAAAATTTCGAAATATTTGATGAGTCGAGAGTAAGTACATCGCATTTTCGTAACGATAATAAATTTAAATCTTCCTGAAATTATTCATGAGGGCACAAGACTTTTTTTATTATTTCGTCCGATGTATCAATTTTTTTTTCTTAGTTATTAACTATATTGATGTAATTTTATCTTAAAAAATTGAAGAAGAGTGACATTTTTTTTTTATGATAAAAACATGATAACGAAAAATGTTTGGACAAGTCTGTTATTATAAAATTCAAAAATGTAGTATTTATATATACATATATATCGACTTTTAAAAATCCTATTATTATTTAATAATAAGCAAATAAATAGTTATAATAAATAAATTATATGTGAATATAAATACAGTTCGTTTCTTCATCATTATCGTTTACGATATAAAATATCATTTTGCCATATATGATATAGTTTAGAAAAAAATGTTTGTTTGGGTTGGAAAAAAGAATAATTATTCATTCATATAATTTGATACACAAAATTATTAATAAGTAGAAAACAAATGACCAAACGACTATTTAATTAATTATTTCAAATAATTTGAATCACAATAATATTAAAAAAAAGTATAAATTAATATCAAGGAGAGTATACAGAATTTATATCATAATCATATATAATAAATATAATATATGATTATAATATATTATAATATATAATATATTATATTATAATATATAAATAATAGTGACAGATCAAGCCGGGACTTTTCCTCGATAAGTAAAAAAATATTGGAAATTAATTGTAACAAATGGGAACTGCGTAAAAACTGGACTATGTTCGATGACTTTTGACTCGTGAATTTATTGCGCCTCGTACCGTGGACTTCCCAGCAAGCAAAAGCAACAATCTGATAGACGACGCGACTCGGAAAATAATCTTTGACGAATCTCGATGTTATTGAATCCGCGAGAATTTCCGGAAATATCAAAATTATTAAAACGAGCCATTTCGCGACGTTTTTCGAAAACGAACCCGTCATTTTTTTCCCCCAGCCATGGTAAAAAATTGCCGCATAAATAATTGTATATTCAACTGAACGAATTTTTTAAAAATTATTTTTTTTTATTTTAAAAACTATTGTTTTTAATTAAAAAAATTATTTTTTTTATTTTTTTTTTAATTATGATTTTTTATTAAAAATTTTTTTTTTTTAGTTTGACTCGATATCACGTTTGATTGGACTCTGCAATGTTGGTGGGATAAACTTCGCGTCGCGAATGCCGCAACGAACGGGAAAACTTCAGTGAATCGATGAAGTTTCACGTGGCCTGTAATTTTTGGGTTGTAAAGCGCATCATGCTCCTCGATGTTATCAATTTAACTGTCGCAAAACTCGTTCGCCAGTTCGCCTGGAATTATTTATCAATATTCCGTTGTGGGAATCCACAACGGAACATGTGTGTTGATTGTTTTGAGCACGCAACGTTGCAGCAATCAATATTCGTTGGTACTTCATGATATGGTACTTTTTGAGTTCGAAGTTTTGCTGTAAAATCCATATTGCAAAGTATTTTTTTAAATACACTGAATTTATTGCATGAGAAATATTCAAACTCTGCCAGTTCGATAAATATCGATGAAATTGATTATATTGATAAACTCATCGATTTTTTAAATAAATATATAGTTCGATAAATAAATAAAATTAATTTAAAAAATTAACATTTGTGGAAAATAAATTAATATTTTATTAATAATAATAAATAAAAAATAGTAGTAGCTAAATTAATTATAGTAAAAAATAAATTAATTTCTGGAAATTAATAAAAATGTTATTATTTGTGGAAAATCCAATATAAAAAAGATTACTATTTAAACCAGTGATTTTTCGGTGTTGTTTGTTTCCGTGGATTTTCGTCGGAAATTCTTTTAATAATATTGTAAACAACGATACTACGATATGGAGCAGCGCAAAAAAAAGTTGCTGGACTGGATTCACGTGCAGCGTCGTGGTGCATCTCGAGAAACTTTGAACGTCTGTGATTTGAGATGTGACGTAAATCCTTTGACGAACATTTGGCTAATAGGGTCAGAAAACTCGACTAGATATGCAGTCGAATTGTGAAATGATATTTTTTTTTATTGTAGAAAATTCCTCGTCGATATGTATATATTTTGCAATTTTTGGCATTTTTATTTGACCGCTATTTTTTTATTTGAATATCGACGAGCAAAAACTAGTTAATATCGTTAATAATTAATTTGCACGTTTTTGCATAAAGCGATTAATAGACCATTAAAGTATAACATTTTTTGAAAATCGTTCTTTTTGGATTATTCAAATTTAAACAAATTCAATTAAAAATTTCAATTTTCTTGCATCCTACTGATAATCGATATTTTTGTTTTTTTCCCTTCTGATAATTTCTATAAAAATTCTGATTCTTTGAAAAATTAAACTAAAACTAAAAAAGAATGTTTATCCATGACAGAAAACATTTAAATATACAAAAAAAAACAATCTAATTTATTATCGAGTTTTATTAAAAAAAACAAACACTTACGAACAATAAAAATAAAAAATAAAACACTTTCATGAGAGATTGACTGAAATATAGTAAAATTGACAGCATTGTTTATTTAATTTGAATAATGATTATGTGCATTTACAAATACTGAAATTATATATGTAAAAAAAATATTCGTGAGAAGTGTTGGATAAATAAAAAAAAACGCAAACAAAAAGATTTAAAAAAAATACTGGTAAGAGAATTACTGACATATAGTAAAATTGATAGCATTATTTGTGGCAGGAAATCTTTGTAAAATTCATGGTAATTTAACAGCATATCTAATAGCAGTAAATTGAACCCTTTGCTAAGGGCGAGTTAGTTCTGATAATGACCCAGTATTATGCACCCCAAAGGGATGCTTTCACTCGAGGAAAAGCCTTTCGATAATTATCTGTGTAGTACGATGTTTGTAATATTTTATGCATGCATATCCCATGTTACGTTACTGCAAAGCGATTACTATTAACACTAACGTGTAATTTTGTACGGTGCACACGATGGGATATTTCCGCCATTTGATATCGTACCTATAATCATTGAGATACGACGAATCGCTGATTCGAAAAAGCTCCGATACGATACTCCATTTCTATCCGAAATCGATAACGGGAAAACCACTAATTTCCAAAAATTGTAAATTATTTGAAGCTTTTATTCGAATATTTGAAATATTTCGAAAAAAATTTTTTTTACAGAAAATACAGTTTTTTGAAATATTTTTTGTTGTGTGGCTGTCGATAATCAAAGTTGGTTTCGATAAAAAAAAAAATGAAAATAAAACTGCAACTTAACCTTTTAGAAAAATAAAATTAAGTCTAGTGGAAAAAATGGAATTGCAAAAGACAAAATTCAAAATTCTTTTTCTAAAAGGCTGACATGTTTTTGTAATTTTATTTTCGTGAAGTATTTATTACAGTTTGTAAGAATAAAAGTGAATCAACGTTTCGTCAAATAAAAATTGAGTCAACTATTTGAAAAAACGAAATTTATTTAACTAACGAAAAAATCAGCGAAAATTTTTATTTTTTTTTAAACATTAAATGAAATTAAATCAACTAGGCTTTGTGAAAAATAAAACTAAAAAAATACACATATCTCTGCAAGAAAAAGTAAATTAATTATTCGTTAAATTAAAATTGCAAAAAATATAGAACTCTCGAATTTTATTGGAAATTTGAAAAAATCGTAGTATCGCGAAACGAGGACAATTGGTACTAAACTGTTCACGACGATTGTTTATCCCCTCGCAGTTCACAATCTCATTTTTGATATCTTCTTTCTTCCTTACCAGATAGCAAATTATTCGAGTCCAGGGTCAAGAAGGTTGGGTAGAAATTTTCAAATGACACCAAACGCTGCATTATTATCGAAACGGCAATTGTCCTCGTTTTAATTGAACGGTTGTATACGTGGCAGTTTTCCGGTTGTTGGCAGCCAGCAATTGTTTTATTTGCAGTGCCCCATTAAATCATCATTACACCCCATCATGAATGTCACTCCATCCTTCTCTAAAAGCTTTTTCTCTCGCTCCAATATGGCAACCAAAACCAAAAATTCTGGGTCTCCAAAAAATTAATTAAGGCTAATGAACTTGATGAAATAAACTGGACTTATGGAAAAAAAACTGTTAAAAAAAGGCTTGGAAAAAACTGTAAATTAAAAATATATTTTTAAAAAAATATTGGTGAATTTCCTATTTATTTACGATAAAGTCGATACACATTTTTTTATATGTGTATTTTCTTGTTTAATTATCGAATTGTTCAATTTATTGAAAATTTTAAGGAAAATCCAATTGTTGTTGGATCGTTCTACTTGGTAAAACTTTTAACGAATATTGTTCAATTCTACGAGTAAATTTTACGTTTACTTTTAAAAAAAATTCTTTCAGTGTATTATAAAAAATTAGAAAAGTATGTATTTTGATGAGGTTTAAGTTATTTGGGTTCTTTTACGATAAAGTCAATACACATTTTGTGATATGTGTCTTTTGTTCTTCAATTATTGAATTGTTCAATTATTAAAAAATTTGTAATAAATCCAATTGTTGTTGGATCGTTCATCTTGTTGAAACTTTTAACGAATATTGTTCAATTCTACGATTTAAATTTACGTTCACGTTTGAAAAAAAAATTTTTTTAAGTTTATTTTAAAGTTTATTTTAAAGTCTATTCTAAGTTTATTTTGAAAAATGAGAAAAGTATGAATTTTGATGACGTTTAACAGGAAAATAACAATCAAGTTAGGTTTACCAGAAGTAGATATAACCCCTTAAGGAAATATAGGATTGGAAAATGGTAATCCTTGAAACGAGATGTTTCCTCTTCCGCTCATTAATGACCCGCGCTAAATAATTAATACGGCAATGACTCTGCAACGATTCTTTATTACGCGCATCACCGATCCTCAAGTATTTAAACCCGGGATCGTAAATTTTTTTCTCACAAACGCGCTGATTTTTTCTCGAGCGTGAATCTCTCTATTGTTTATAACAGTGCTAAAAAACATTGAGGGAAAAAAAAGCGTAAAGAGTGAGGTCCAAAAGAGGAAAAAATTAATATTAATAGAAGTTAATAAATAAACAAATAAAAGAAGAGATGCAGCGTCCGATTATATTTGTGTTTGGGTTACTGAGCGTTGCTCACGTGCTCGCCACCGAAATCGAATACTACTCGGACAAATTTGATCACATCGACGCCGTGGCCGTTTTGGCGAACGATGCTCTCAGAGAACAGTACTACAACTGTTTCATGGACACCGGCCCCTGTCTGACCGACGACGCCGTTTTTTTTAAAAGTATATTAAAACATTATTTTTTATAATATATTATTAAATAGTATTAATTATAATATTTTATTGAATAGATTTTTTATATAAAATATTTTAATAAAATATTATATTATTATTATTATTGTTTTATTATTTTTCATTATTATAGTAAATAATAAATTTGTACGACATCGAAAGGTTGAAAAAATGTTTTTGTGAATATTCATTTGTTGAGTTAATATATTCAATGTAATTGATGGACTGGTATACTATAATAATGAAAACTAATAAAACAATAATAATATTATAATATTTTATGTAATAGATTTTTTATATGAAATATTTTAATAAAATATTAGATTTTTATTTTAACATCGGGCTTATTTTTTCTTCTATTTTTTATTTTGATATAATATTGGGATGACATCGAATTTTTCAAATTATTTTTCAACTAATTGTTTAATTATTCGAATTCGAGAGAATTTTGCAGCGATCGATGTGGAAAAAATTGGATATTTGGTAATAAATATTGAATTTTGTAGAAATCCAATTAATTTCTTGTATCTCATATTTTTATTAATATTTCAATGTAACATTTTAACGAAATTCCAGTTTTAATAAATATTTATTTTCTGCCTTATTTATTATTTTCGTATACGACAGAAATATCAGAAAAAAATTTTTTTTTTGTAAGGTTTTTCCAGTATCGTAATTCTTTTTTTTTATATTGTTGCAATTAATGTTTTTTTTGTTATTTGCACGTGTGCAGGTCACTTGCCGGAAGCAATGGTGACCAAGTGCAAAAAGTGTACATCGAGGCAGTTGGAGATGTTCGACCAGATAGTAGACTGGTACACCACAAATCAGGAACAAAAATGGAACGATCTGGTGGCCAAGTGTTTGGAAGACGCGAAGAAGCAAAAGATTGAAGGGGCGCGTAAATAAACGATGGCAAATATCGTTTCTTTCTTCTTTTGAGGCAATGCAATTATTGGGCCATGAATGTATCTCCTCGGAATCTTCCTGATAACGATTTAATCGATTTATAGTTTTTTTTTTAATTGTTTGGGTTTGTTTGGGTCCAATTATTCTCAATAACGAAATTCTACTTTTTACTAATCTAATTTTTCGTCTCAATCACGCCGGAGGTCCGGTATAGCTGAGCAGTAAAAGTGGTAGCACGAATAAAAGAATTTATCTCCACAATCTACAAAATTATTAAAACGACCTCTACCTCCGACCTTTTGAAAATGAAAATCAAACGCGATCCAGTTTCGAGCTCAAGATTGTGTCCGAAGGTCACCTTGAGATCATTCGACCTAAGAAGTAATAATTCTTTCGGCAAGGTCACCTTGAAGCCCTTCGATCCAGAAAGCGTTCCCTTGTTCGTCAAGGTCACCTTGAGACTTTTCGACAACGGAAGTAGCGATAAAATCATCAAGGTCACCTTCGGACGTTTCGAGCTCTCGGAAGTAACCACTCAAGGTCACCTTGGTGCCCTTCGAGTTCGTAAATAACAGCTAGCTCGTCAAGGTCACCTTGAGCCTCCTCTATCTACGAATCTTGATGGTCAAGGTCACCTTGAGCCTCCTCTATTTACGAAACATCCTCTTGATCGTCAAGGTCACCTTGAGCCTCCTCTATCTACGAATCTTGATCGTCAAGGTCACCTTGAGACTCTTCGTTCTCGGACTGAACCATTGGCTCCTGTTGGTGACCTTGACCCTTGAAAAGCAAATACAACCAATCGTAAAGAACTTCGATTAAAAAGTGGAAATTAATAATTTGCGTTTTTCAAGGTCACCATGAATTTTGTCTCCGGTATTAGGAATGTCAGGGGAAGTTTATTCGTTCACTGAAACCTTTCCCTAAAAGGAGCTTGACAAGAAAAGTTTAAAGATCCGGTCTTTGAGTCACGTTCAACCGTTTTCTTTTTCTTCCTGCTTCGTTTGATTGGTCGGTCGTTTGACCTTGAGGGTTTTTTTCGTACCTTTTTTCCAGTCCGCAGGAGCCTTCCACCCGAAATAATCCTGGATTCTCCGAACGATAGAAATTAGCATTCTGGTAGGTCCTCTTACGCGAATGTTGCTCGGATCTCTCTCAAGGTCGTAGGGAGAAGCAGATTAAGCATGGTGATTTTTTTGCCTGTCTGCTGCATCGGGAACGCGAAACCGATCGCCCTGAATAATGTCCACTCATTGGATAAGGGCAGAGAGATCCGTTGTACAAAATTGCCGTTTTGGTTTTTTTTTCTTCACACTTGAATTCCTCGGTGAATCACAAACTCGAAAAAAATGTGCAAAGATTGCATTTTTTAGTACCCTCGCCAAACCGTGAATGGCCATTCGATGTCGTAAAACGTCTTTCACGAGGTGCAGTGCAAAGAAAATCGTTACGAAATCTCAAGATCGTTAAATCGCAAGTAGTTCCGTGCGCAATCGATAAATCATTGTCTTTGTTGCCTTTATTTTTCATTGTTATTTCGTTCTTGAAGAGGCATACATTGTATCGCCCCTGAAATAACAATTTCGCCGAGTCAGTAGGAGGCTACGTAAAAAATCTAAAACTTTAATGAAAAAATCGTAAAAAAACTTCTAAAAACACGATTTTTACGATTTTGCATGAAAATTTTGGGTTTTTGGCGAAATTAATGGTAGATTCGTGCTCAGGGGATCAAATTACATAAAAATAGACCATTAAGGAAAATATTAAAAATCCAAAATTTTTTTGGATTTTAGGGCAAATAAGTTTTTTCACTCAATCATCGATAACTTTTTTTCCTTTAGGATTTGGCACTCCAGTCTGTGCTCAATCTCTTCATTATGATTTTCCCTTCAAAATGCTTTTTTAAAAATTCAAATCCGATGATTTTTCGATTTTTGGCAGAATTTCAAAGTTGGACCATCGATTTTTGCCAAT
>JAPYZJ010005915.1:0-12548 GCA_030522765.1 Ophioninae sp. B BG-2022a | reverse complement strand
AAAAAATTCTCCTTCTTTTTCTTTTTCAGTACTCTCTCGACCAATATTTTTTTAAGGGGGGGGGGCGTCCCTCGAGCTTTTCTACGGTGCTCCTTTCTACCCTGTATTCTTAGGCCGATCGTGATCGTCGAGTCTTCGGTAGCTGTCTTTATTTTTTTTTTAAATGTTTTTTTCTGTGTCGAAAATATCTTGATATGGTTAATTATTAAGGTTAAATTATTTAAGGTTTCAATTTTAGTAATATGTATTTAGAATAATAATCAGAAGAATGGAGAGGTAAATAACAATGATGTGTATAATTTATTGAATAGTTGAAAATCAGGATGTTTTTTTTTTTTTTATAAATATTCAGTCTTATATTTATGCAAAAGATTTTTTATTTCTAATTGGAAATAAAAACCATTTTATATATGCATACATATATATGTAAGTTACACGACCCATGTAAAACCCACCTTATTTGTTTTTAAGTACAACAGAAAAAAGTATGAACGTTGAAATAAAACAAAAAAGTTAATTTTTTTATTTTGATTCATTTATATGTTTTTAATTATTTTGTTTATTTTATTTTAATAAATAAAATAAAATAAAGTTCATTTTAATAAATAAAATAAAACAAAGTTTGTTTATTCATTTTAATGAATATTTATTTGTTATCGTTTATTCAATAATCAACGTATTAATAATCAATAAAAATTGAAAAAACGAAAAAAAAAAAAACGGAAAAAATCGCGACTTGTTTTTTTTTTTTCTATCTCGCTTCCCTCTTCGAGAGGATGGTCAGTTACGATTAAAGAAAGCAAGCTGCGCTCGCAATTAAATAATTGGCTCATTAACCGTCGCGGTGCGTTTTACGATTCGTGCTCTTCGTTGCCCCACGAATTGTCAGATAATGTCGCCCCCCCCCCCCCCCCCCCCGGAGGTCCTCCTCTTTACCCGCCCCCCCCCCCCGCCCCCGAGAGTTTCTTCCTCTTTACGTATACAATCGAGATGCAAAAATACGTTGCGAGATGGAAAGAGAAAAAAAGTGAGGGGAGGGGGAGGGGGGGAGGAGGGGGTTTAAGGGGGTAAGGGGGAAAATGCTGAGAGAGGAACTCCAGTGGGCAAAATAAAAGATACAGAAAAGGGTTGAGGTCTCCGTTGGTCGTGGGCTTTACGCGAGAGCTCGCGTTTCCACGCGAAATCGCGTATCTCGGCGGCGTCAATTAGTCAGCGGGCATCTTCAACGATAAATCTCTCTCTTCGGAGGATCCTCTTTATATGTATATATATATATATATATATGTGTATTTACCAACTCTCTCCCGTGACTTTAAGGGGATATCGAAATTTTTGTTAAAATACTTTTCAATTTTTTAAGGACCTTAAAATGTTTTTTAATCTTGAAATATACGTCATCTTGAATTTGAGGACAATAGCCTCTTGTGTACGAATTTTTAAAATGACGTATTTGGCAATTTTTATTGTTGGATAAACAAACCCAAACAACGACGAAACTCTTGGGTAAAATGGCACCGATGATTTTCACCTCTTGAGCCTCGATTTTCCACAAAAAAAATAAAACTTAATAAATAAATAAATAAATAAATAAATAATACTCATTAAAAAATAAAAAGAATAAATAAAAATTACTAAAAAAGACGATATACTTAATAAATAAATAAATAAATAATACTCGTATAAAAAAAATAAAAAGAATAAATAAAAATTACTAAAAAAGACTTGATACTTAATCAATAAATAAATAAATAAATGAAGTAATTTTTAAAATTCTTATCGACCTTTAATTCCCAAGTTTGAATCGTTAAAACCCAACGAAATTTTCGCTTTAATTTTTCATTTTCATAATAATCCAAAATTCCCTTTTACTACTTTGTTTACTTTCAAGCATATAAAAAAACAAGCAAAAAAAATATTTTCACCCTTTCGCTAACCCAAACGAAAAATAGAAATTGAAAAATTTGAAAAATTGTTTTTTCCTCGGACCCACCCTGTATATGGAAATAAAATTTCTTCCTCTCATATTTCTCTTGCGGTACCAGTTTTCTTCCAGCATCGCTGTCCGCCTCATCCTGCAGGCTCGACGATAAATGCGAGTACAGTATATATGTACATAGAAAGAGAGAAAGAGAGAGAGAGAGAGAAAGAGAGAGAGAGAAAGAATAAGGGAACTTCGTGATAGCCCGAGGCTAACAGCGCCATCTCACAGGCCGAATCTCATTTCATCGTAACGATTTGCACACGAGTTATACAACCGTGTATACGAAATATATATCGAACGTCTATCCTCGAGTTATTGGCACTCCCATCGAATAAATCTTGGCTTAAAAAAAAACCAAAAAAAAAAAAAAGAAACGAAGCAAAAAAAAAAAACAAAAATGTTGTAAACGCAGCAATTGGTCCCTGTGCAGAGCCTCCAAAAACGAAGAACCGGATAAATAAATTTATAAAACGTAATTTGCAATTGTTATTTTTTTTTTTATGTAGAAGTACACCATTCGTACTCTTGAAGCTTTTATTTCGAGTAATATTTCCGAGGAAGGAAGGAAGAAGTTTAAATTATTAAATAAACATTTTTGTTTTGTTACAATTTTCGTAGTTTTTTTTTTTTTTTTTTGGTACTTGAATACAAATGGGCCTTAGTTGGGTCAGGTACTTTAATTTGCAAATATTCATTCGAGTAATCGAAGTTTCTTCTTTATAGAAGAATTGCGCTCGGGCAAGAGTGCATATCACTTGATCGCAATGTGATGCTAATACCCGCATGTACTTGAAAAACAATAGAATCACTGACTTTTCTGAAATTCATGGTCAGCTGTTTTGAGGACATGTTGAAGACGTACCATGTGACACACGAGTGCGAGAGAGATAGTCGAGATTTTTAAATCGAAATTTCTCAAGGGCGAAACATTGTTATTGTAAAATTCAAGAATTGTGAAATTCAAGAATTGTAGAATTCAACAATTGTAAAATTCAACAATTGTAACATTCAAGAATTGTAAAATTCAAGAATTGTAAAATTCAAGAATTGTAAAATTCAAGAATTGTAAAATTCAAGAATTGTGAAATTCAACAATTGTAGAATTCAACAATTGTAAAATTAAAGAATTGTAAAATTCAAGAATTGTAAAATTCAAGAATTGTAAAATTCAAGAATTGTAGAATTCAAGAATTTTAAAATTCCAGAATTTTAAAATTCAAGAATTTTAAAATTCAAGAATTTTAAAATTCAAGAATTTTAAAATTCAAGAATTATAAAATTCAAGAATTGTAATATTCGAGAATTGTAAAATTCAAGAATTGTAAAATTCAAGAATTGTAAAATTCAACAATTGTAAAATTCAAGAATTGTAAAATTCAACAATTGTAAAATTCAAGAATTGTAAAATTCAAGAATTGTAAAATTCAAGAATTGTAAAATTCATTTTTATTGTCAAATTCAATAATTGTAAAATTCATTTTTATTGTCAAATTCAATTGTAAAATTCAAAATTTATTGTAAAATTCAAATTGTAATATTTCAGTCACTATGAATTCTACAAAGACTGATGCTCGATTTTTCGTCATAAACTTAATTGACGCTGAGAAAACGGATTTCGAAAATTTGTGAGGTTATATCGATGTTCGTCATGCCCTTAAGGACCTTCTTTCTCCATAATCAGAATAGCATATACAAAGCAAAGGCAAAATCATAAAATACAATAATGCAAATATCGTCGAATTTTACTTGAATTATTTTTCAACGTGTAAATTCAACACGTTTAAGAATTTATTAATTATTAAATTATTTGTAAAAATAATCATGTATGATATAATCTGAAATTATAAATCCACGATTTTCCCATTTTTAATTAAGTTTTCGTTCGAGTGTCCATTCAATAAAACCTAAAAATAAAAACATACAAAAAAAAACTGCAAAACTGCAAAGCAAAATCAATACACTTTGAGTTTACTAAAATTTGAAAATTTCTACGAGATAGAAAAAATCACGTAACGACCGGAAGAGCTTTTTGCATTGTTTTTCATAATTTTTTCGACACACCAATTAATCTTCGTCAATCATGAATTTTTTATTTTTTCTTAATAACCCATCAGTTGAAAATTCAATTACTCGCGTTGCGTAATAACGTGGATTTTTTTATTTTTTACTCGAGATTGGAATGTTTCATTGTCACGATAAATCATCCCTAGAGGGTTATTCAGAGCGAGTGCAGCGTTTCGACACAATCAGAGAGAACGAAAGAGGGAGAGAGAAATTTGCTTCCCGGGTCACAATCCCGATCGGCCCATTAATCTCGATAATTGAAATCAATATATCCGAGAGCAGAAGAGACCTCGTTGAGTATTCGGGGACCATCGTCGAGATAATCATACCGGCGTTATCATCATTAATCATTTCATGGAACGAGAGAAGGGGGGGGGGGTATTCACAACCAGCAGAAAAGTCGTGTACTAATTTATTAATGGACACAGGAAAAATGAATTGAAAAAAAAAACAGCGGTTTATTAATGGAGATAGTATTCGTTATTTTCAATTAATTAATTCTGAAAAAAGTTTCATCGAAAGCAGAGAAAGAGAAAAAAAAAACATTGCATTCCGTTTGAAAGACGAAATTTTTAAATCCCGGATTAACATAATTTTGAAAATGCTGGTTAATAATTTTTTAAAAACTCTTATGGGTCAAAATTAAAAATAAAAATTTATGCAAGATTTCACAAATATTATTATTTTTTAATAAAGATATATTTATTCATTTTTTTTATCATTTCGTTATTACTTTTTATTATTTTCAGATTATTGGGATTTCATAATTTATTTTAATTTCAATTATTTATATTATTTAAATTAGTTAATAAAATAAATTAATCAAATTGCACTTTTATGATTATCATTATTATTATTTGTATTGGCAATAACAAGAATTATTTTCAATTGATAATAACGGTGATAAAAATTATTATTTATCACACAATGCAGCACTCGATTATTTATTTTTCATTTGATCGAGGCAGAAATGCAGCGACGTCTCTGATCAACCGTTGCAACCTCTTGTCATCGCGCACTATTCAAATTCCACGGCGTTCGCAACCCCTTCCTCTTTTAATAGAAATATATAAAAATGATCGCGTAAAAAAAGAGATTGTTGCTTCAATAATGAATCTCTAATGAACTTGCAAGATTGGTCGCTTACAAATAAGCTCTCGTCATCGAAAAGGATGCAGATTATCTCGAGTGATTGAGCAAATTTTCACGGTCTATGGGTATGTGCGATATGCATATAAGGAGGAGCGAGAGAGCAAGATTGGAACAGACAACGAGAAACGTATGAATAATTCGATATAAAAAAAAGCATTTATAGATATATATGGGGAATTCCATGTCGATTCGACCTGGGTTTGACTTATAACCTCTCTGATTTGACACGCGATTTTTTATGTTATCGTACTATCTCTGAAAGGCACTTGAGAATTTTTCCAGATTTTTTATAATATTTTTTATAAACAAAAAAAATTAAATCCTAAATTTCGAAAAAAATACCTAAAAGAAAATGTCAAAGAAAAATTCTGAAAAAATTCCAGGCGATTTAGAATGAAAATACGCAGATTTTTTTATCCCTAACATTTTCTCTTAAAACCTATCGTTCTCGGGTTATTTTGAATTTTTCAAAATGTACCGTTTTTAGCAAAAAAAAAAGAAATAACTGTCCAAAAAAAAATCGAAAAATATTTTTAAAAAGAACAATATGGAGCTTCTGCATTCGTAAATAAAAAAAAAAATCATTTCACTTTCCTAAATTTGAAAAAAATCAGTTTCGTAAGTTAAACAGAATTTAGCTGCAATTCTCCTAATAAAAAAAATAAAAATATATACGAAATTTAAAAAATCGACTATATCATTGTTCATTAATTTGTCGCAATGGTACAGGATATTTTTTTTCAACTCATCCCCTAACTACCTTCTGCATCCCATTGCACCCCTCCCCAAGATCGAACCCAAAAAAAAAATAAAAAAATAATATTTAATACCATAAATAAAATACTATTTAAAATTAATAAATTCCCTCTCTTGCTAATCAACGAACTAAATATTATCAATATTCCTCCCACATTCAACCCCATCAACCCTTATCTTGTCTACTGATAGGATCGATCCCCATCATCGACAGGTACGAAAATGACAGCTGCATTTACGAAACCCAATTAGCGAAAAAAATCGACACTGACAGTGTCGTTTCCTGTGGGCGAACTTTCGTACGTTTAGGATCTGGTAAGGTCTGTATCTACTAGAAAAACGAACAGATAGAAACTAGTTAAAGATTAAGGCCACCGGAGTGGTAACGCGATCTTGGCGCGAGGGCATCGCTCCTCGTACATTTGAAGCTTCGTTTTCTCTCTTTTCCTCCTCACCTCCACCCCCCCCCCTCCCCGCGACCCCACGCGATTTCTCACTCCCTTTATCAGACTCGCATATAAAGCAAGTCGCCGCCTACACTCGCCTCAACAGTTCGCTCACTGCCTCGTGAGCGTCTCGTCACTTCTGAAGACTCGCACTCTCAGCCTCCTCGCGACTTCCACCCACCCTCCCTTCACCCCTCCGCCGCCAGGGAAAGATATATCGGGCTGGGCGAGAAGTCTCACACCCGCGCATTCCCGCAGATGCACAACCGTAACTGTGCGGTTACGGCAAATGGAGATGGATTTCGAGGACGGTCCTCGAAATCACAAATGTCCCGAAAGTATACGTTGCGCAAACGACAAAAAAAAGATTCGAAACGGGATTTCAATGAGTTTGAACCACGAAGTTCAACTTCAAGGTCACTTCAAGGTCACTTTAAGGTGACTTTAAGCTCACTTTAAGGCGACTTTAAGGTCACTTTAAGGTCACTTTAAGATCACTTTAAGATCACTTTAAGATCACTTTAAGGTCACTTTAAGGTCACTTTAAGCTCACTTTAAGGTCACTTTAAGCTCACTTTAAGTTCACTTTAAGTTCACTTTAAGGTCACTTTAAGATCACTTTAAGATCACTTCAAGGTCACTTTAAGGAATGTCCTGGTGGATCAAAATTAACGAATTGTTTTGTAAGAAGAGTGTCCTCGAAAAAGTTGGGTGTACCAATAAGAAAGGTAAATTTGATCGAACGGATTCGAAATGTCGTACGTGCGAGATTGAGTGCTCTGCGAAGGCGAGAACGATCCTCGTGGGTGCAACGGTAGTTTGCACGACGGATAAAATATCTGGATGTAACTATAGCGGAAGTCATTTTCAAAGTCACGTCGATCTTCGGCCAACGACGCCGACGAAGAGGGAGTAAGAGAGAGAGAGAGAGAGGAGAGGATCGAAGCTTCTGGTCGTCATTTCATTTAAATTATATATTGCGGATAATGAGGCACCGTTGTCATATTATGATTATGATATTCTTGACGAAGTCGCTTTTGCGGTCTCGTTGTATGGCAGGTATTGCTTTTTTATTGATGGATAATCGAGGGTGACCAGAAGTTTATTTTCGTGGGATTTTATTTATGTTTTTATTGATATCGATATTTATAATAATTTATCATAATTCATGGATATTTGTGAATGAGTTTTGACATTGTGATAAAGGTAATTGGAATGTTTGATAAGGTTGGTAATTGATGGAATTAATTATTAGATTTTTGTTAAAATGTATGCCCATTTTTTTATTAGTTATTCTTTGTATTGACTTTGATTATAAAATACAGTAAAAAAAATGTATCGATTTGTTATATTTGTATGCTCATTTACGATGAATTATCTTGAATTTCTTAAGTGAATAATCCAATCAATAAATAATCATGAATTTAATAAAAAAAAAAACCTATAAAAGTCTATTAAAATTCAATTCCGATTTGACGAAATTTTCATAAAAATGCAATACGAGTTAAAATTACTAATTGAGTATTCTATAATTAATTTACCCATTAAATTCACGAAAAAAAAAAATTCTGAACATTTATAAAATTGATAAAAAAATCTTATCAAAGCAAAAATAAAAAATAAAAAAAATTATAATTGAATCTCACAAATAAAAATTTACGTAAATGATCAACGATGTATCGATTTATCGATTAGAGTGTAACTAAACAAAAAAAAATGCATACAATATGTATTGATAAAGGTGTGTGTGTTTTCAGTGACGACACGTCGTAAGTTGGCGAGCTACAAGAGAGGAACACGATACAGATAACGAACGAGCGCGTTGAGCTTCTTCGTTCTATCGCTCGTTGGTGTCGAGACGTGGATCGCAGTACCGGGCAAAAAAAGACGGACCGAGAGAGAGAGAGAGAGAGAGAGAGAGAGAGAGAGAAAGAGAAAGAGAGAAAAAGAGAAAGAAAGAAAAAGAGAAAGAGAGAAAGAGAGACAACTTTTAATGAGGCGGTCGCCAAGTGCACCGGCTATTCCTCCGAGATAGGATCTCTCGTAAAGCCCGGGCGACCCCGCAACGACGCCAACGAGACTTTTTTTTTCTCCCTTCGACCGCATGGGCTCGGCTCATGTACTGTATTAAACCACTTGGTTATACTCGCGGGACACACTCCTATTCTCTTTTTATACCCCATCCCCCCTCCCACGTTTTTCAACCCCGCCCCGCCTGGTTCTCGATTGTGAATCAACCAACACTCGGATGGGTGACCGCTCAGGACACGTGATCCGAGTGTGGGCTTGGGTTCCAGCTGATTCACGTCCCGGAGTCCGTGAAATATCGAATTTCATTCCAAACAACTGAATATAAATTATTTATTTAGTAAATTGATGATTCAATATTTTTTTTTTTTCAAAATTGGATTTGGTGATTTTTTATTGTCGAAATTAATGTTTATTTAATAGTTGGATTTTGTAGGATTTTTTGCGATTAATTTTTTCACGTTTGAAATTTAATAACAAATTGTGTATACCAAGTGTTGACAATTTATATATAATATAATATTATATATCATTATTTATATATATTTATCATAATTCTAAAATATTCAAATTTTATTATATTATTTTATATTTATTATATTTATATTCTTAAATATAAATATAGTAAATATTAAAAATATTTATAAATAAATGAATGAATAAATAAATAAATATATTTATTATATAATAAAATTTAAATATTTCAGAACATTGACAAATAAAAAATATTGATAAATATATATAAATAATTATATATAATATTATATTATCTATAAATTATCAACAGTTAGTATACACAATTTTGTATATAAAATTTATTATTAAATTTCAAACGTGACTAAATTAATCGCAAAAAATCCTACAAAAGCCAATTATTAAATAAACATTTATTTCGACACTCAAAAAAATACGAAATCTAATTTTGAAAAAAAAAAAATTATATAATCATCAATATTATACGTTTATTTTTAAAAAATCCAGGAATATTCGATCGAAGTGTCTTTTCAAAAACACAACGAATAGAGAACCGAATTAATGGAGCTGATAAATATTGTGATGCGGGATATATACGATAATAATTATAAAGTGTCCGTTTGTGCGTCCTCTCTATTCGTCTCTGTCGGTATTTGCCCTCGGATCTTGCCACCTCGTTAAGGAAATGCGCGTTTCACGCAGTCCATCTTGAACGATGACTGCAAGAAGCAGAAGCCTTTCTCTCTCTTACGCTCTCCCGGCGAGTAGGCAATGATGAAGAAGTTTGTTCGCTGCCGTGTCGAATCGCCGTATCACGGGGACATTATCTCCGGTCGTCAAAGGCTCTCGAAGCGGACAGGACGAGGCGAGGCGGAAAAGCGAATTGACATTTTTTTTTTTCGTCAATTTTTCCGTTTTTTTTTTCCAACGGGAGAAGCAAAGTAAGAGACTGTGTATACAAAAGCTCGTTGAATTTCCCCTATCGCGTGTGACCACGAGAGAGTCGGTGAAACTCAAGTCCCACTGGATGGAGGCCTTCCTTGAGTTGTCATCCGTATACGTATGGACCATTGGTTCATTACCATTTATCTATCTATCTATGTATTCAATTATCTATCGATTTATCTATTTACTTATTTTTAGATATTTCTAGATTTTTTTTAGATATTTCTAGATATTTCTAGATTTTTTTAGATATTTCTAGATATTTCTAGATTTTTTTAGATATTTCTAGATATTTCTAGATTTTTTTTAGATATTTCTAGATATTTCTAGATATTTCTAGATATTTCTAGATATTTTTAGATATTTTTAGATATTTCTAGACATTTCTAGACATTTCTAGATATTTCTAGATATTTCTAGATATTTCTAGACATTTCTAGACGTTTCTAGATATGCCTAGATATTTCTATATATTTATTTATAGATAAATATCTATTTATCTATCTATCTATCTATTTATTTATCTACTTATTTATTTATCCATCCATCTATTTATTTATTCATCGATCTATCGACTCATCTCGTTCATTTCTATTCATTCATTTACTTATCTCTCTATCGATATTTCTATCTTTTCATTTATTCATTTTCTAAAATTATTGTTTATTTATATTTTTATTATTATTTATATCTATTTCTCTAGCCCTTTATTTATTCATTGTTATTATTGTTTATTTACAGCAATATCTGTATGTATTCATGTATCTTTTCATCTACTTTTCATCTACTTATCTACATTTCTATCAATCTACTTTTTTACCTATACAGAAATCTATATTCATTCACTTTTCTTATCATTTATTTATAACACTATCTTTCTTTACTTACATATCTTTTCATCTATGAATCTCCATTTCTATTTATACAGCAATCAAGATTCCTTATCTTATCTTCCTTATCTATTATTATTCTTATCTATTATCCTTATCCTTATCTATTATCCTTATCCTTATCTTTCTATTTTTCGATCTTTTTACCACTCATTTTTACTATTATTTATTAAAAAAAAAATATATATATATATATATATATATATATATATATATATATATTCAAATACGTATCTTTTAATATATTTTCCTAACCTATCCATTTCCCCCATCATCAACTATGCATACATTTCCATCGATCTATACATATATTTATCTATCCACCTATAAATTTATTTCTGTATCAGATGCAATGTGCATGAGAGAAAAAAAAAGCGAGAGAGAGAGAGAAAGAGCCAAGAGTGGGATTTCTGAAAAATTGCGGAACAAAGCATCCGCTACTTAGTGATAATTACCGGGCAAGGGCTTTATGGGAAATAATGGCCCGACGGCAAAACGTTAAGTCCCACTCGGGAGATCTCCTTAAGGCTTAAAGCTAGTCGGAGAAGCTCGCCTGGGGACTCGCCGTATGAAGAGATGTACGTGCATGCAACGAGGAGAATAATGCATATAGAAATCTTGCCCTCGAGAATGCTCGCTCCGGCTGCACTTTACGTATAGGTATGTGTATACAGGAGCCGGTTGAAAACTCGCTGCAACTTATTCACTGCCTCACCTATATATATATATATATATATATATATATATGCCTGTATCTGTATCCAGCTCTTGCAAAGTCATTTGAGCCTCTGAATAATCGACGTGAGTACTCCGACGAGGACCTCGACTCAAGCCTATACTTCAAATATTTACGCATTAAAATAGCCATCCGTATCGCTCCGCATAAAAAAAAAAAAAAAAAAAAAAAAAAAAAAAAAAAAAAAAAAAAAAAAAAAAAAAAAAAAAAAAAAAAAAAAAAAAAAAAAAAAAAAAAAAAAACGATAACACTTTGTTTAAATAGATTATATTTAGTGATTTATTATTCATTTTTTTTATTGAATTATTATATGATTTGTGTAATAATTTATAGTATGTTACGAATTATTATATAAATTGTATATTATATATCAGATATAGCATATAGTTTATATAATAATTTATTTTTATTATTGATTTTTATTATTATTATATTATATTATATAATGATATATAATAATACATTATTATTTTATTTTATATATATTTATTTTATATAATATTTTATATAATATTATTTTATATTTTTTATATTTGAAAATAAATATTTTTAAATTGTATATTATATAATATATTGTTGAATATATTATTAACAAAAAAAAAGATGGCACTTTGTTTATATAAATTCTATTTATTGATTCATTATTCATTTATTTATTGAGTTATCATATAATTTATATAATAACTTGATTTTATAATTGATTTTTATTATAATAATGTTATATAATATTATAATATATAATAATATATTATTATATTATTCTAATTTTATTTTTATTCTTTGATTATTAAGACCCAAAATCAGATTCCTACAGAATTTCGATCGTATTCATATTTTCACAAATTTCAAAATTACATTTTCCAAACCAAAATTCTTTTGGTACAAAAAAACCATAATGAACTTCAACACAGAAAACTGAACAATTTAAAAAAAAAAAAAAAAAATACTTTCACTTTACAAAAAACAACGACCGGTAATTCTGACGTTTCTCCCAAACGTCAATTTTCAAACCACCCTGTACACCTGTATCCATACGTCCATACATACAAAAAAAAAAAAAAAAAAAAAAAAAAAAA
>JAPYZJ010005914.1:0-10780 GCA_030522765.1 Ophioninae sp. B BG-2022a | reverse complement strand
AATTTCGAAGAAAAATCTCGACCGCTACCGGGATTTGAACCCGGGACCTCCCGATCCGCTGGCCGCGCCTTAGCCCGCCCTGCCAACGGATCAGTTATTCAGGAATATTATAATAAATCGTATATTGATTTTTTGTTATATTTTAAAAGAAACGTAAAAAAATTTGTCGTTTTACATTTTGTTACATACAATAATGAATAATAAATTTATATAATGATAAAATATTTTCATTATTCGTTACAAATTATTTTAAATCGTTTGAAATCTTTCAAAATGCTTTTAAAATTATTTAAAATTATCTAAAATTCTCCAAAATTCATCTAAAATTATTTAAAATTATCTAAAAATCCTTCAAAATTCTTCTAAAATTATTTAAAATTATCTAAAATCCTCCAAAATTATTGAAAAAAATTTTTAATCCTTTAGAATTCTTAAAAAATTATTAAAAATTATTTTTAACGATTTTAAATGATTTCTCGTTATTTTCAATATCGTTTACATTGAATCAGATCAATTAAAAAAATGTATAAACAAATTTAGACTTCGCTGGAGTTTTGTCAGGGGGATGTTCCGATTTATTTATAAGTCTGGTGTATCATTGATGCATACAGTTATTCACATATGGAGAGGGAAAGGTTTGAAGCAAGCCCTGAAGATCGAAGGTCCCCTTGAGGAGCCATGAATGTTCCACCAGCAGGCCAATTACCACCTGGAATCTTTTCCTGATTCGGTGTGGAGACGGGCCTCACCCTCTTTACCCAAGTACCATTAATAAAAGGGCGCCTGCCCGGCCTACAAGCAGAGGAAATTTCTTGCTGGTGGCAATATTGTACTCAATATTTCCTTCGTACTTTATGAGGGGGAAATCCCCGGGTTATCCCAAAAGGGAGGGGAAAAGGCGACGATAATTGCCACCACCAGCGCACTTTACCAATAAACGTTTTTTTTTTTTAAAAAGACCATATTTTTTCTTTGATAACTCCCAATCGTATCTTTAATTCACGCAAACTTGAAAAATTATTTAAATATTTATTTACATAATTTACCTTATTTTTTAATTCAAGCAATTTTGAAATATTATTTCAATATTTATTGATATTATTTAAAACTTTTATTCAACACTTTTGAAAAGGAATAAAAATATTGTGAAAAATATCATAAAAATTGTTTTAAACAAACTGAAACAAACGATTGTTTGGGTTTAACAAGATAAATAAACTGTGAAACAATATTTCGAAATTAACAATAATCGAAGCAAAATAAACAAATCATTGGAACAATACTGAAAAATCGTTGAAATAATATTAACAAATCCTAATAATATTTAAATAATAAAAATATTTATTAAAAAATCGTTTTCAACGAAATAAGTAAATTATTTTTAACAATATTATAAAATTATCGTGTCAAAATAAACAAATCGTTGAAACAATAGTTAAAAATCGTTGAAATAATCTATAAAAAATTGCCGAAATAATATTTATTAAAAAAACCGTATCCAACGAAATACGTAAATTATTTTCAACAATATTACAAAAGTATTGTATAAAAATAAACAAACCCATACAATACTAAAAAATCGTTGGAATAATCTGTAAAAAAGTGTCGAAATAATATTTATTTAAAAAATCGGTTTTAACGAAATACGTAAATTATTTTTAACAATATTACAAAATTACCGTGTCAAAATAAACAAATCGTCGAAAAATACTGAAAAATCATTTAAATAATGTTTAAAAAATTGTCGAAGCAATATTTATGAAAAAATCGTTTTAACGAAAACGTTTCGACAATTGTTTTGTTTGGGTTATATATTAAAAAATGGTTGAAACAAAGTTTAAAGACTGTTGTATCAATATAAACGGAATCGTCGAAAGAAAACTATACATGAAAAGTTTGCACGCGTATGTGTGTACACACGGTTGTTTACAAATTCTGGCTTTACGACGACGCTCGGGAGCTCCCGCCGACACCGAGCTTAAAACCATTGTAGATAGGGCTCCCGAGGACGAAGTTTGCCGAAGAGAAATAAGAAGAGGTACACATCGCCATGTGTCGAACATACGGCGCGAAAGTGCCATTAAAGCCCGCGTGGACCTTACCTATGTCTCCTTTCGAAACACGTGAAAAAGTGAAAAACGGAATGGCGGAAGAGAAGAAACCGAAAGGAAAAAAAAAGAGTGAGAGAGAGGAAGGGGATGAGCCATAGGTGCATCGAGTAATCTCACCCATCGGTTATGCCACTTTTCGACACGTGTGTACAGCGAGCACCTTCTTTTTTCAATATTCCCCTCATTCGGAACCTACGACATTCCTCCACTTGCAACTTTTCAAAACCTGATGCTACGAACATTCCTCTTTTACCCCTATTTTTTTACAAAAAAGTGAAAAACTCTCGATTTTTATTTTATTTGAAATTAATATTAAAATTGTTAACAAACCCAAACAAACCTAAACAAATTCTCGTTTTATTATATTAGTTAAAATTAATATTAAAATTGTTAACAAACCCAAACAAACCCAAACAAATTATCGATTTTTATTTGATTTAAAATCAATATTAAAATTGTTAACAAACCCAAACAAACCTAAACAAATTCTCGTTTTATTATATTAGTTAAAATTAATATTAAAATTTTTAACAAACCCAAACAAACCCAAACAAATTATCGATTTTTATTTTATTTAAAATTAATATTAAAATTGTTAACAAACCCAAACAAATCTAAAGAAATTTTCGTTTTTTGTATTATTTGAAATTAATATAAAAATTGCCAACAAACCCAAATAAACCTAAACAAATTCTTATTTTTTATATTATTTAAAAATAATCTATAAATGTTCAACAAACCCAAACAAACCTAAACAAATTCTCATTTTTCATATTATATAAAAATAATCTAAAAATGTTCAACAAACCTAAACGAATTCTCGTTTTTCATACTATTTAAAATTAATACAAAAATTGTCAACAAATCCAAACAAACCGAAAACCTAGTGTTTTAAATTTGTTTTTTGTTATCCACATTGCAAATACATAAGGCACGTTTTTCATTATTATTATTGTCATTATTATAATTATAATTATTAGTTAATACCATCATTATTATTATTATTATTACTATTCGTTACTATTTCTTTATTATTATTCAATATTATTGTAATTACGAGTTGATATTATAATCAGTTAATATTATTGTTTGTTTGGGTTTGTTTGGGTTTGTTCATATAATTATTCATGAATATTAAAATTAGTTAATACGAATACCAGATGGTGGATACGAAGATTGTCACGGCAGACCGGTAGGCCGGTTATAGTGGTCCGGTGGACCATAAAATTGGCGGGGAGCACGTGGTAGCTGCGTAAAGAAGCCTGAGAGGGCAGAACGCACGAGCGTGTCTCGTTTGTCCCCATCGAGTGTTCCTTCGGGTACGTTGATTTTCGCGGGAGACCGGCAATTCTCTCATAAACCATATGTTTCAAGAAAATTTGGCTAACGATTTTGCATTTACGATGCGTTCCCCCATCCCCCCCCCCCCCTCCGAGAACCCGCGAAAACTTTTTCGTCCTCAGCACACGTTGACGAATAAGCAACATGTGTTCGCCAAGATTTCTCGGTCTCTTCGTGAGTATTGTGGATCCGCGCTCGCGCGACGACACGTGTTTCGAGCACTCTTGCGGATCCCCCCCCCCCCCCTCCCCCTTCTCCTTTCCTTCGTTCACGTGATTTTCAGGATACACGTGAACGGACAATAAAACGTGTTTCGGTGACGACACGTTGACGCTGTAAACGAATGGACGAACGAGAGTCACGTCTTTGTCAACCCCTTGGACGGAAAATCATTTGAAAAAAAAAAAAAAAAAAGTAGATAAAAAAATAGCCGAACGGCGAATGTGGTTATTGATAGATTCGTTAATTGTTACGTTTGGGTTTGTTTGATGAAATTTTGGATTGTAGACGTAGTTTATTGGTTTATTGAAATTTTAAGATGTGGTTTGGATGGTTGGTAATCAATATTGGTGATTTTTTGGATTTTTCGAATCTGTGCAGGCAAACTCAAATATTGATTTTTTTTTACCAAACAAACCCAAACGCTGTTTCTTCGCCGAAACAAACCCAAACGCTGTTTCTTTACCCAAGCAAACCCAAACATTGATTTTATTGCCCAAACAAACCCAAGCGCTGTTCTTTCGCCTAAACAAACCCAAACGCTGTTCTCTCTCCCAAACAAACCCAAACGCTGTTCTTTCGCCCAAACAAACCCAAACGCTATTCTCTCTCCCAAACAAACCCAAACGCTGTTCTTTCGCCCAAACAAACCCAAACGCTGTTCTCTCGCCCAAACAAACCCAAACGCTATTTCTTTTCCCAAACAAACCCAAGCACTGTTTTTTTTTGTCCAAACAAACCCAAACTTTGTTTTCCTCGTCCAAACATCGTTCGCGTGTCCAATAAAGCCCAACCAAACCCAAACGCTGTTCTTTCACCAAAACAAACCCAAACGCTGTTCCTTTTCCCAAACAAACCCAAACACTGATTTTTTTGTCCAAACATCGTTCGCGTGTCCAATAAAGTCCAACCAAACCCAAACGCTGTTCTTTCACCCAAACAAACCCAAACGCTGTTCCTTTCGCACAAACAAACCCAAACACTGATTTTTTTGTCCAAACATCGTTCGCGTGTCCAATAAAGCCCAACCAAACCCAAACGCTGTTCCTTTTCCCAAACAAACCCAAACACTGATTTTTTTGTCCAAACATCGTTCGCGTGTCCAACAAACCCAAATAAACCCAAACGCTGTTCTTTCACCCAAACAAACCCAAACGCTGTTCCTTTCGCCCAAACAAACCCAAACACTGATTTTTTTGTCCAAACATCGTTCGCGTGTCCAACAAAGCCCAACCAAACCCAAACATCGCTCACTTGTCCACTAAAGCCCAACCACGTAACAACGTATGTTCATCGATCCGTATGGACGACCGTGCACCGATAGTCACAAAAATCAACTTCCGATTAATTCATTCACGCTTGCGTCCCTGATCGATGGATTTTTCGTTGGGCGATCTTTTATTACGTTTGTTTTGGGTAGCCATCGCAGGAGTATTATATCCTATGTATAATGGCCGTTGAAGAATGTTTACAGGTGCTCGTTAAGACCGGAGCTAAAGTGTCCCACCAGTCAGTCTTTTGGGAATAGTTGAATAGCGACAAGTGCTTCGACAATGGGGAATCCCGCAGACTCCATCGAGTACATCCTTTATACTTTTCAATGGGCCTACTCGAACGCGCCTCACCAAACCCGGGGACACGCCCGCTCCGAGACCTTCCCTTTTCTCGCTTCAGCCATTGTGCATTAAACGGCGGATGATTGTAATACAACCTGCCACGATCACCCTGGACGTCGCCTTTGTCCAGTTGGCGACACCTTGAAAAGTTTCGTGAATGATCCGAACGTTCTATTGGCTCTTTACGCAAAATCAGATCAGCCGAAGGCTCCGGCATTTCCTCTTCTTTAATGAGAGAATTATTCCAAGAAGACGAATTATTCAAATAATAATAATTGTAATTTAAAAAACAATCATAATAACTCGATAATAATAACAATATTGCAAAAATAATAACAATTCAAAAACAACAATAATAATTCGATAATAACAATAATAATACGAAAATAATAATAATTCAAAAGCAATAATAATCATTCGATAATAATAATAATTCGATAATAAGAATAATAATTTTAATACTAATTAAACGGAAATTAATAAATTTGGTAAAAAAAAGAACTAGAAAAAAGGAAATATATCTGGTAACGAAGGGGTTTTCTTTGCTTACAGAAAAATGAATTTAAAAAAATGTCTTCTTCGCTCGTAAATTTTTTTTCGTTTTTTTAAATGAATTTTTTATGAGACTAGGAATAGAGATATCGATCCAGGGTTTGTTAATGCTACTAATTATTCGTACTAATTTCAGCTACCAATTTGAATTTTATTCATTTAGATTAATTTAATAAATTTTAATTAATTTAATAGAGTTATTGTTACTAATGAATTATTACTAATGACTGAATACGAATATTCAATATTATTGCTAATTGTTATTGTTATACGATTGCTGCGTACTCTTTCGTATACACGAGCGAGAATTAACGAGGGTAATGTCAATAAAGACCGTTAGAGTTTTCGTCTCGACGCGACAAACATTTGGCAAAACTTGTTCGTGTTTATGAAGCTGGCAAAGAATTGTTTTGATAAAACCAGAGGATTGCCTCGTTAAGTCGAGTCGAACCGGTCGTTGAAAAATCCTCGCGGGTTCTTGATCCTTCCGTTTGCAACCAGCGGAGATTCGGGCTCCGAGATAAACAATCCCTGACACCGTTAAATGTTCCTAATGTTTTTCAAATCGCGAGAATTCTCGTGCTCGCCAGTATTTAATCCATACAAAAGCTTAAACCCATGACAATTCCGTCTTTACTTTGGATTATTCGAGGATTCAATAATATTTTGTTTTTCAACAATGGACCTGTTTTTAACGATCGAGCCAAATGAAGAATGGACTTTTCTAATAAAGGCATGACGAAAACGTCCACTTCGAAATTTTGACACGACTTTTCTCTCAAACGGCTGAACCGATCGGTACGAAACTTGTTGTATGCATTCAGGACGATGGCACCGAGGTCCTCCTGCTCGCCATTTTTCATTAAAATGTTTTATCCTTGAGAAATCACGATTTAAAACGTTGAATTTATTAAATTTAATAAAACTAATCAAAATTAATCAAGTTCGTGAATTCATTGATATATAAATGATTCATAAAATAATTCATAGATAAATAAACAAAAACACGAATAATTTCAATTTCAAAAGTGGAAAATCGGTTAGTGCGACGCGACAATTACCGACAGGTAAGTTTGCTAACGAAAAGTTTTAACAATTAATTAAAATTAATAAAACAAATGAAAATTAATAAAGTTCGTGAATTTATCAATAGATAAATAATTCACAAAATAATAAATATATGAATACACAAAAACATGAATAACTTCAATTTCAAGAGTGAAAAATCGGTTAGAGCGACGCGACAATTACCGACGGATAAGTTTGCTGACGAAAAGTTTTAAGGGAGTCACAGAGCTCGTGCTACCTGTTTGCTTCGATGCTTACGGTCGCAAGGTAAAGATCAACCAGATTTTCGCGTTCTGGTGGACACATGTGTCGCTACTTTTCCATAAATACGAAAAATCGCATATCAGATGGATACCTACCCTAATATTGGGTACCCGGTACGAGGGCTTATGCTATTTGCTTCCGGTCACCCAATCTCGATTTACGAAAGTTTGGCGAACACGTGCTCACCAAAGACAAATACTGGACGCCTCTGACAACCGGTATACGTTCACCTTTAATGAGATTCCGGTCACGTCGTAAGATCAAGTGCTCGCACGCCATAAAACACCCGCTAATCGCGTATGTTCAACAGATTTTCTTCAAAACGGAAAATTTTTCGATGTTCGAAATCGTCGAGTCTCTCGACTCTTCGATTTTCCCTAGTGGGCTATAAAGTCCTTTTTCCGGCTCTTTTCGTTTTATCTACACTCAAAGCTTCCCACTATTGTCGAATATATATTTCTCACGGTCTGAACGAAATTTTCGTCGATTGGGAATAGTTCGAGCTAATATTAATAATTATTTTTAATATTAATGATCAATGTTAATATTCATAATCAATGCTAATATTGATAATTATTGTAAATATTAATAACCTTAATATTACTAAGTGTTCTTAATATTAATAATAATTACTGATTTTAGATATTATTAATAGTGTTGATAATTTTATGTATCGTTAATAATAATTATTATTGCTTTTAGATATTGTTATTAATTCAATCGTTATCAATAGTAATAATAATTGTTAATATTGTAGGATAATTATATTTGTCCTACGTAAAAGATAGTCGAAGGAATGCAAATTGAATAAATGGTTTATTAGATCGATGATGTTTCTACAACGGCGTCTCTCATTCAAGTAACTCATTTCTTTTTCCGCAGCTGACCACAGATTCGCTCATCCAAATAAACAATAACAAAACACGCTATATTTCCTGATTTCTCTTTTTTCTATTTCCACGTCCCCACAATATTACTAGTTATTCTTAATATTAATAATAATTTCTGATTTTGGATATTATTATCAGTCTCGATCATCTTATGTATCGTTAATAATAATTATTATTGCTTTTAGATATTATTATTAATTTAATAGTTATCAACAGTGGCAATTATAATTACTAATTTAATATAATCAGTAACAATTTACTGATTTTAGATATTAATACTGCTCAGTGTTGCTCATTATTATTACAGCTATGAAGATACAATTATAAATATCCATTTTAAACAGAAACAATTATTATAATGATTATTAACGAAGAATAATCATTGACACTGAATAATTGAATATTATAAATAAAGTTTAATTGAATTATAATTAACTGTATAGAATCTCAGGGATTTCGTCGTTATCTTTAATCACATTATAATTACGATTATAAAAACTGATAATTCTTAATACTCGTTTAATTACAATACAAAAAAAGGCATGATTAAAAACACCGACTCGTTTTGGGATTTCCGGTTAATGAGAAATATATGGAACGAAAAGAAAAAAGAATTAGACGCAGTGCGCGCGCACCCTTCGACGTTGGTCGTTAAATTTATTATTCGGGAAAAACCGTACGAGGATAGAATTAGTACAGGGGTGTGGATGAGTACCTGCGGCCACCCGCTGAAAAATTTTACTAGTCGAACGCACCATCAACCAGCTCCCGTGTTCACGGGCCTTCCTCGAGACTTGGGACCAACCAAGTGCGCTCGTGGATTATGAGGACTTTATTGACGGGGTAATCCGACCGAGAGGGGCGACATGCGGGCGACGTATTTCCCCAGGATGTACTAAACGTCTTTTAGCACGGAGTCGTACTTCGCTAAATACGCGCTACCACCTCTCCCCTCCAACCAACTCTCCGGCAATCTATTATTTCAAGCACGTCCAGTTGGCAATGGAAAAGTCAGAACGTCTTCCATCGTCGTACGTAGAATCATTGTAAAAATCGAACCACTCCTAATTCGGTTTCGTTAAACTCGTTGGATTTTGATTTATTTGTTTTCGTCTTGGTTTTTGTCTTTTTTTTTGGGTTTCTTGTTTTTTTAATTTTTGTTTTCTTGGTTTTTCTGTTTTGGTTTTCTTGGTTTATTTTGGTTCGGTTTTCGTGTTTTTTTTTTCGTTTGAGTTTTCTTGATTTTTTTTTGTTTTAGTTTTCTGTTTTTTTTGTTTGTTTTTTTAATGATTGAGAATAATCGAAATGACGTTTGTCGTTTCAGTCATTGGTGATAGGAACGAAAAAATGGCGATCATTGGAATGAGGATTTTCAATTATGAATGAATATTAAAAATCATTAGCATTATTTATATAGTATTGGTAAATAACACGAAAAGTTGATGATCGTTAGAATGATGATTTTTTTATAATACAAACTTTAATTATAAATGATCATAAAAAAATCATCAAAATTGCTAATATAGTAGTCGATGGTGGTGAAAATCACGAAATGCTAGGTGACCATAAATATTACGATTTTTATGATAATTAAAACCCGATGATTTTTTACATGAAGATTTTGAAATCTGAATGATAATTAAAAATCATAAAAACGATTTTGGGTAGAAAACCCAAACTTTTAAAGGGACACAAAAATTGTTTTGTTTTTAATACTGACATATTTTAAAGGACAACCAAACGAGATTTTTTAAAACTTTAAAGTAATTTAATTAAATTTGGTAATAATTAAATTTAACAGAATTGGACCTAATATTGAAAAGGACTCTTTAGAAGGTTACAGGAATTAGCTATCTCGAAGAAAAGTTGAAAAATGGAAATTCGATCGAAAATCTTTTGGGAATTCCCAGGGGGAATTTCTATATTGCTTTCCATAACATTTATTTCTCTCTTTCGTTCGTACTTCGTATTTGCAATCTCGAATGACACTAAACCTGTACATAAGTAAAGTATATAGGTAAATCCACAAGAGAGAGTGGGAGAGAAAAAGGAATGAGCATATTTTGAAAATCCTCTTTCAGGCACCGTGCGAATGACAATGGCCACCCGTCGTCGATGGGATGGACGTCATTGTTATTTTGCTGGTGGCGTACACTGGGCTATGAGGCATCAGCATAAAAGGCACAGGCACCGAGAAGCACTCTCGTCCTAATCTTTTTCGCAGCGCCAGGCCTTTTAACCAATGTTACCATTTTTACTAATTGCTCGGACACAGACTCGGGAGGGTTCATATCTAATCGAAAATTTTCAGCTGATTACGAATATCATGAAATTTTCGGCGAAAGGACTGCACACAGCAAAAAAAGTTGAGTTTGTAGACGTTTTTTACGATTCTTTCATGGAAATTTTGGGTTCTGGGGAAAGTGAATGGTAATTTCGTACTCAGGGGATAAAATTACACCGAAATTAACCGATAAAAAAAATATAAAAAATGCAAATTTTTTTGGGATTTTTGGGGAAAATGAGTTTTTTCACTAAATCATCTGTAACTTTTTTCCCTTTGGGATTTGGCACTCCACTTTGTGCTGAATCTCTTCGTTATGATTTTCTCTTCAAAATACTTTTTTAATCATCAAAATCCGATGATTTTTCGATTTTTGGCAGAATTTCAAAGTTGGACCATCGATTTTTGCCAATTTTTCCATACATACCCCTTTGC
>JAPYZJ010005913.1:0-10780 GCA_030522765.1 Ophioninae sp. B BG-2022a | reverse complement strand
GGGAGAATCAGTTTTTGGGGGTTCGATGGATTCTGGAATCAGGTTGGAAGAATCAGTTTTTGGGGTTTCGATCGATTCTGGAATCAGGTTGGGAGAATCAGTTTTTGGGGTTTCGATCGATTCTGGAATCAGGTTGGAAGAATCAATTTTTAGGGGTTCGATGGATTATGGAATCAGGTTAGGAGAATCTGTTTTTGGGGCTTCGATGGATTCTGGAATCAGGTTGGAAGAATCAATTTTTAGGGGTTCGATGATTTAGTAGGTTTGAGAGGGATTGGTGGTTAGAAGTTTTGGCAAGTTTGAGAAGAAAACGTGATCGAACGTTTTATTAGGTTTCAAAGGAATAAGTAGTTGGAAGTTCTGACTATTGGTAAGTAAGCCTGTAACAATTCATCTAAATCGTGATATTTACCAGGTTGAATAAAATCCAATTTCTAAGATTCCCCAGGACTGGCGTAGAGTTCTCAAAACGGATTTTTATCATCACATAGGCTCCAATTATTGGCTTCAAATCAAGATTCAACAGCAGTCAATGATCATTCCCTCTATTTCCTCATTGATCAGTTTACTAGGAATGGAAACGACTGGAAAAAAAAACTTCTCAGCAAATAGGCATACCTAGCTAAAATGTCTTTTCGACGCGTTTGAACGTTCCCACAGATGAATATCGATCGCTGAAGCGAAAGCAACCACACCTGGTTCCAAAGTGCTTCCAAGTCGAAGCTCAACACTATCCTATTAACCGTATCAATAAGTCATAAGTTATAACTATTTTTTGTTTTCGTTCGAGTACTTTACAAATGGATATTTCCTAGGTTGGAGAATGGGGTTGTTGATTCCCACGCCTACGCGATGGAATATCACAGCTGCGCATTAGCCCACGTGACTTCCTCATTTTTTTTTTCGAAAACTCGAATTATATCTTCAAGTACTAGTTTAAACACGATCGAACCACTCTATATTCTTCATTTCCGCTTTGGTTGGAAGCGCATGCGCGAGCTTGCACTTTCGGTGCACTTCCAGGTGCATCGATACCCCGATGTATTTATGGCCGTTGAAGGCACACGATCGCAAGCGAAACGCAGCGGCAACCCACATATTATTTTCACTCGCGGCTGGGAAGCGAAACAGGAACAAGAACCTCGACTCTTGCTTATTTTCTTTTTTTTTTCACCCCCGGACTCCACCAGGGATAACTTCCAACCTCGATGAGACTCGCAGTATTTTATACCCACGAATGAGCCGCGAATACTCCCGGAGAACTCGACTCCCGTGTACATTTGAGGCTTTATAGCTCGAATAAGATTGCCGTACCTTCGGGACTCCTGGATACTCTTCCGGACATTCCTTGCAGCTTTATTTCCAACTCTGATTGCTTGCTCGGAGTGAGAATCAGTAAACACCGAATCAGTGATTTTTTTGATCGTTGCTATTTTTTTTTTTTTAAAAACCATTCTGTATTTTGAAAGTTCATTATTGGAATTATTTAACGTGTGAAATTTGTACTAAGTTTTGTTAAGACTTAAAGTGATTTATTTAATTTAGAGAGCTACTGAAATCGGACTTAAAAATCGAAGGGAATTATTAATTATTGAAGTTTTAACTGAATACCTTTACTTTGCTGAAGTTTGGAAAATATTTGAATTACTTTTTCATTTTTCCACGTTTTTCTTGATGTTTTTCTACCTCATGAATAGGAATTCACCAGTCGTTTCCCCTGAATCCTCAATGTTTGTGAGGAATCGTGACGTTTTTTAAATAAACATAAATCATAAGTAAAATGCAAATAAAACAAAATAAAATAAAGTACAAAAACAACAAAATGAAATATAAATTAAATTAAATTAAATTAAATTACACAAAATAAAATAAAATACCAATTAAATCAGATTAAATTAAATCACATAAAATAAAAATAAAATACCAATTAAATCAAATTAAATTAAATTACACAAAATAAAATCAATGATCGATTAAATAAAGTAAAAAATAAAAAACGATTTTCGTGCTCCCAATAGATCAAGAAACGATCATCGTAATTTACACATCCTCATACTTTTCGAAAAATAGTATTTTTCCTGTTATCTCCTCTTTACAGTTTTTGATTTTGTCGAGTAATGAGGGTTTGTTTTTCGATTTCAGTGAAAGTGGATATCGCCACTTTCGAGCGGACAAAATTCTTCTCTATTTCCAGAACTGACTAAAATTAGCAAATATCAAAAGGAAAAAAGAAATGGTGGCTGAAAAGCTAGAAGAAGATGCAGTTGCAAAAAAATTCCGCTTCCTTGATATGAATTGTTGTTTTTATTGGTAGATGAGGAGATGTCAGAAATCGAGATCGAAAGACGTCCAGAACTTGCATTATTCGCCGGTTGATTTGGATGGGTTGGGCTTAGGCTCGTGGACTGTATGCACGTTTTGCGAATGTATATCGCGGAGGGAAAGGAACGAAGCGGAGAAAAGAGGACGACGAAGACGTCAGTTGGTCGTGAGAGCGACGTTTGTCGATCGGAAGTTGGCCGCTCCTGCTTTTGCCCCTATGTCGCTCCTGCCTTTTCTCCACCTTGGCGTTTGCACGAAACTTGGCTCTGTATCGCCTTTAGCTTTCTATCGCACGCCTACGCATCCCTTTCCTCCTTCCTTCGTCCCTTCTATGCGGAAGCCGTTTTTCCTCGCTTCGGAATCAATAAATCTCATGAAAGTTATCCATCGAGATCAATCGAAATTTAATTTCTGACCTGACATTTTTAATCATTAAAACATTGGACTTCAAGTGGAATAAATATAAGAAAAATTCTGGATTTAGATTTAAATAAAAATGATGAAAACCTCTAGGTTGAAATTTGAATAAAAATCATGAAAATTTGGTATTTAAATTTGAATAAAAATGATAAGAATTCTGGATTTTTATTTGAATTTATAAATATGCAAATTCTGGATTCAGATCTGTATAAATATAATGAAAATTTTAGATAGAAATCGGAAAATAAATTATGCAAAATTTGGATTGTCATATCAATAAAAATCATGAAAATTCGGAATTAAAATTGATCGAAATAGAATTACTGATTGAAAATAATTTTATGAAACAATTTTCGTCTACCATTTTCATTTACATATAATTAATAATAAATTAATAATAATAATATTATTAAAATTAAATGAAATTAATTAAATAATATTAAATAATATTAAATAATATTAAAAATTAACAATAATAATATTATCATATAATAAAAATAAAAATGAAAATAATAATATCAATAATATCGACAACAATAACAGCAATAATAATGCGTCACCCAGGGATATTAAATTCCCTATTAAAATAAAAATAACACCATTAAACATACCAATTAAAAATAAAACAATAGTAATAGTAATATAAATATTAAAGTAAGTTATTGCTGGTATTATACAAAAATTCATATAAATTGGATAAAATACATGAAAACTATAACTATGGTTCTTACCATCGCCCATATTAGCGTGCATTTTATGCATAACGAATATTAATTTCGAAAAAATGAAATGAATATTAATTTCGAAAAAATAAAATGAATATTAATTTCGAAAAAATGAAAATATAATTAAAAAGATTTGGATAGCGCCGTTGTCGGAGCAAACGTAATACAGAGATCGAGTTCACGAGTGTACAGAGCGATAGTGAGGAAGATAGCGAGGATGAGAGGGTAAGTGCGAGGCTGAACGCGAATCTGCTCGAGCGCAATGGGAAGTGAGCCTGTAGAAGCCCGGCCTAAGTTCGCGGATTGTAAGTGCAAATCCATGCTCTCGGAGATAAGAAATCCTGGTCTCTCGCTGCATCGCCAGCCACCCATCTCTCCTCTGTGTTATAATCCCTGAAACCCCCACTAATTTATTACGATACCAAAAATCCTACATCCGCCATTTTCTTTTTTGCCGATCTTGGTTTTTCAGTTTTAGAATAATGAAAAATGTATCTACATCGAGAATCTGGAAAAAGGGTTGTGAATTGGTGGAAATATATTCAACATATATACTTCAATTTTAAATTTAAAAAATCATTTGTGTTATATATATATATATATTATATATATTCTTTGGATTTTACACAAAAAGAAAAATTTGGTAAAAGCCTTTTTTTCAATATTTAAAAATAATTAATCTTTATTAAAATTCTTGTTTTTCTTTATTTTATTTATAAAGTATTTAAAGTATTAATATTGAAAAAAAAAGATTTTTGATTTTTAATAAATAGACCGCGTTGACTGGGATTCAATTTACAATTTTATAAAATTCAATCTAAAAGATAAATTTTTAAATAAAATTCAATTTGAAAGTTGATTTAGGAGTCAAATTAAAAATACTAGAAAATTTATTTGTACAATGAATTATTCAGCGATCATTGGAATATTCAACATATATTATTTTTTTGCATAATTATTGATAGTAATAATACAATCTGAACGTATTAATGAAATAAAAAAATGTGGGAAATTTTCACTGACAGATTGAAATTGTCACTGACAGAACCTCAATCAAGAACACGCTAATGTCATCAAATTAGACTTCAATTATTATCAAAAGTGGTAATTGAACATTTATAAGTGTTAATTAATAATCAAATTAGCAACTTCTAACGCTAAACATTAATGGCACGATCTAAACTTGTGTATCGACGATTCGGTAATTTCGGAGTATCTTTTTGTCCGACGGTCGATCCAGTGGCAAGATCATTTGAGAATCCCTACTTTACCGACCCAGGCAATGAAGCCGCGAAGCGCAGCGCCATCTCTCGGCCTGTGGTCGAGAAACCGAGGCAGGGAGCCTACTTTCCAACAGTTGGTAATATCGAGCACGTTTCGGGTGAGTCTTAAACGTGAAAAATCGAATATTTTGCAAAAAGGTAACAACGAAGTGTATTTTTCGATCGTTTATTGGACAAATAGCAAACTGCACAAAATTAGACACTGTAAAAGATCGCCGGTACTTTCGTACAAAATACACGTTTTTTTTCGCTTTTTTTTCAAATTTTCGTTCGTTATACAGAAAACACGTGGGTTGCACAAATAATTGTACAAAAGCACGTAGATGCGTTTCGGTTGAGCTATTCTAAACGAACAATTATTCGTATCGGTATATATCGACCGCGCTCTCTTCAATTGACAATTTTTTTTAACTTTTTCAATGAAATATATAATAAAACGATAAATTACATCTAAAAATATTTATATCGATAATTGTAACTTTCATTTGTCGCGGGCAACATTAAACACCGCAATTCTCTCGTTTCTCTATGTACAAATACTGTTGATTAAATAATTCTAAAAAATAAGAAGCTTTCTTGCAGCGAGCACACTGTCGAATACTCCGCGAGATATGTTTCCTTGGATGATGAACAATTCATTCTATAAACGATGATAAAAGTCATCGGGAAAAAAAAACTAGAGAAAACAAAATATGTTTTTTCGTTTCTCATTTTTTCGTTCATTCAGCGATGTATGTTGTCTTCGATGATGAATAATTCATTGTAAAAACAATGGGAAATATCATCGGAAATAACTAAACAAAAAAAAGTATATTTATTTTCTTTTTCGTAAAATTGAACGCAACTCATGATCACTTTACAAAATTACGAACGTACTCGATCTAACGTCAGTTTCCTATAAATTATTAAAGGGAAAGAAGAAGAAAGAGAAGAAAAATGTGTATATGACAAGCACCGTATTCGAACGTCGTCGAGCACTAGATTTTTTTTTAAATTTTATTTATACAAGTACGCGATGATAATGGCAGCGAAAAAAAGAGAAAAAAAGTTTACGTTTCTATACATGCACTTTTATCAAACGTCACCTCGAGTTTTTGCTGTAAGAAAAATTGGGCAATTGACGATAATCGTTGCGTGCGTTTTGCATTTTCCTCGTCGGCGAAAAATAATTTTTTAAAAGAACTTATAAACAAGAAAAAAGAAAATTAAAGAAAAAAAACGATTACACCGAAAGAAAAAAATAATTTTTTTAAAGATATTCAAAAGTAGAAAAATATTTGTTTTTAAATAAAATAGAAACCAAAACGAATGAAAATACAAAAAAAGAAATAGAGAGATTGAAACGAAAGAAAAAAAGAAAAAATAATTACAAAAAAGAGGAAAAAAAAATTGGAGCCTCCGACCCTTCAGGGAAGAATAAATAATTTTTTTGTTTGTTATGTACACACAGACGGACGTGCATAAAAAATCAAAGAAAGGAATGACCACTGCATCCTTACGCAAAATCCATCCACTCCCGAGCTCGTCGAATCCTCAAAATGTAAAAAAAAAAGAAAAAAAAACACAAAACGAAACAATGTCGTTTCCTCGTGTTCCAACGGTAATTGTAAATCAATGAATTCATTGCACGTCTCGTCGATCAATTGAGCCATCACTTTCCGATAATGAGCTGAATTTGATTTATCAACAAGGAATGATCGACTAATTGGTATATTTATAAAACAATCAACGCTCAGTCGTGAAGACCTCTCCCCCCCCCCCCCAATGAGATTTGAAAAAGCGTGAAATGATTTTGAAAAAATGTCCTCACAGTCTTCACGTCGACTGTTTCGCATTACCATTTTTTTAAATTTCTTAGCGGGTAAAACGTCGCAAAAAAAAAAAATATATATATATATATACTTCGAAAACGCGAAAATCATATCGCACATTAAAATTCGAATGTTCCTCGTTATCACAAAAAGTAATATCATCGTTCGTATGAAAAGCGCACCGAAAGAAAAAAATAAAAATAAAAATAAAATAAAATAAAATAAAATAAAATAAAATAAAATAAAATAAAATAAAATAAAACAACCTAGATCGTCCCCCGTCGTTGGATGTGCGTTCGTTGAACATTTAATAATCTTGCAACCTCCGGCGAGTCCTGTATCGCGCGCTCGGTGGCGCGATTACATAAATTAAAATATTTACAACGTGACGCACCCGTTCCTACAAGTGCATATGTACATAAATGTGTATGTATACTTGGCAGATCAGGACTTCATCCCGTTTTTGCTTGGGACTCTTTAAACAACGGTAAAAGTCGCGGACAACAAAAGGAAAGAAAAAAAAAAAACATAAAAATAAGAAGAAAAAATCATCACACTCACGGACGGAATAAAATTGGAAGTTGGATTATTAATATTAATAACAATAATAATAAATGTATTATCAGTGATATAATAATATTGCATAATATTATTATGCAACAATTTAAAGGAATTAAATATTTATTATTATTATTAATATCAATAATAATAATAATAATAATAAATGTATTATAACTACTATAATAATATTATATGATATTATTATATAACAATATAACAAAAATAAATATTTATTATTATTATTATCATTATTATTATAAGTATAATATTATATATCGTCATAAGAATCGTTATAATAATAATATTATATATACAGCGTGTCCGAAAATTCAACGATAATATTGCAAGTGCTGGCAGGCTAGTTCTCGATGATCCAGAATAACCAAATGTGACCTTGTAATACTATCGTTGGATTTTGTGACAGCCTGTTCAATATTATTACAAAAATTGAAAATACGTGGACACGCGGGATTTCGTAAAGACCAGCAAAATGTTTTCGGCCTTAGCTTTGATGATTTCCATCATCAAGATGTCTACCGAAAAACGTTGGTATGTCGCGAAAACCGTGATCAAGACCGATCTACTGGGTCCCTTTCACGATTGGATTCCAAAGTCTACTGATGAAATTGAAAAAAAAAAATCTATCTAAGTTCCTATTCTTTCGGAGATTACCATATAAATCGCGGCTCGAATTCTGATCAGACGTAAACCTCGCCTCTCTTGCTGCCTGGAACATTGGTTGGATTCGATGTGCCAGCGAAAAGTGATGAATTGGTGGTGGCCGGTGTGCTGATTCGCCTGAGTGGCTCGTGGGGTTTCGTTCTCGCAGCTTCGACTCCAACGCTTCCGGTTCTATGCCTACCTTCCGTGATGCTGAGTTGACCGAAATGATCGTAGCTGGAGTTGGTCTGGGTAGCTTGTGAATCGACGGTTTGTTCATCGCGATTTTGTGACGAATGTGGAAGAGACATGCTTCGATCACCACGAAGTTGGATCATCATTGGTGGTCCGGGTAGCGAAGCTGATCTTCTAGCACGGGCTTCAGCGTTTGCTCGTTCTTTTTCCTGAGTGCTGGTAGGCTTGATGACGTAGCCGTTCAGCTTTTCCGGGCTCATCAGGATTGGCGAACGTTCGTTGTAGCTGTCGAACGTTGGGGTTGAGTTTTGACTACCCTGAAGGCTCGTCCGATCACCACCGATCAATGGCGTTGAACGTTCCTCGTGTCCGGTCACGCTTTCGCTTCGGCTACTTCCGGAACCTTCCTCTTCGCTGCTGTTGACCTCCGTCAAAGTCGCCTGAAGAACTCCGCTGCGCTGGACGTTTATCCTCGGCATTGACGAAGACGTTGTCGTTACGAGACCCAATTGCGTCAACTGGCTCATCGTTACCGGCGTCAGTGTCATCGGAGCCACCAATCCAGCGCTTGTCAATGTTGGCGACAGCACCGCTTGGGCCAATGCCGCTGTACCGCCTTTACTCGAATTTGGTGTACCCTCTGACTCAGCAATTGGCGAAAGAACTACTTGAACCACCGGAAGTTCCGTTGGGTAATGACCGTTGGCTGGTATCACTCCGACCACTCCGGCTCCTATGCTTGCCGCGTTGCTGGCTGACAGTGCCAGCCTCTGCTCACGATCCACCACCTCTTTTGTCACGTCCGGCGTTGGGATACGCGGACGGTTCTTCAGTGATACCGGTACTGAATGAAGCTTCGTCATTGTTCCTAAAACCAGAGGGATGTTGGGTCGTTTAATGATAATCGCTAGATGGTGGACGAAAATACTGAATTACTGGGGAATATATTCTTCAACAAACGCTTCCGGTTTGGAGGAATCTGTTGGATACTCTTTTTGTTGGATTAGGTCTTTACTAGAAGTACTTGGGCCGAGCGATTTCATTAGAAATCGAATGGATCCATTCTTATTTAGGAGATAGTGGTAAAATTCTCAATGACTATTCCGAATTGGAATTGGAATCGAGAAAAAGTATAGTTCTAGGCTCGTTCTTTTATGCTGGATATATTCGAACGACCAATATCATTGGAGACCAGATCCAGCCGGAATTCCAGGTTTCTTTCAGCTAGTTCTTATCTTCAACAAACGCTTCCGGTTTGGAAAAATCTGTTGGATACTCTTTTTGTTGGATTAGGTCTTCATTGAAAGTACTTGGGTCGAGCAATTTCATTAGAGATCGAATGGATCCATTCTTATTTAGGAGATAGTGGTAAAATTCTCAATGACTATTCCGAATTGGAATTGGAATCGGGAAAAAGTATAGTTCTAGGCTCGTTCTCTCATGCTGGATGTATTCGAACGACCAATATCATTGGAGACCAGATCCAGCCGGAATTCCAGGCTTCTTTCATCCAGTTCTTATCCAAGGCATTTAAAAAATGTTGGCCTTCCCAATTTCTATATCAAATTTATTTATTATATTTATTTCTATATAAAACGAAAAATAGTAACCCTATTTTCGTTCTTGGTAGACAAATCAATAGGCCACCTTTCGGAAGGGCCCCAATACCTGCATACGTTTTGTATTTTATGGATTTAGACCAACTTTGTACTTTTGTATTTTATGCTACCACGTCTTGCATGTAAATCTGATCAACTTTCCTCAAAGACGATAATGGATCAGTTTTGGCCTTTGATGAACTTCCGTTTGCATTTTTGGGGCCTGATAACGATTAAGAGTGTTAATCTCCAAACGAGCTCACCTTGACGACCCATCCTCTGACTTCTCACGCTCTTTCTTCCGACCAGGCGATCGTAGAGCGACATCTTCGAGTTCGTATTCGCCATCTGGGGCAAGCCACCGGTCTCGGGACTGCTGTAAACGCTGTTGTGACGATTCCTGGCGAAGAATCCACCCCCGCTGCTGTAGGTCGTTGATGAACTCCTTACAGAGCCCATACGAGTTATTTGACGCTGCAGCCAATTTTTTCGACGCTCCACCAGTGGAGTGTCCACGCTTTCCTAAAAAAAGACGTACGATCTTTGTCAATCCATTTCCTTGTAGAAATTGGGGTTAGGAAAGAGGGGCCTCTGATCTGCTTTTTGGAGGGATTATTAGGATTATGTATTCGGAATTACTGCTTGGGTTTGTTTGGGTTTAGGCGAAATGATTATTATATTTAGACGTTTAGTGTCATATCGTAGGTCCATGACGATGTATTTTTATACCTTGAAGATAAATCCATAATTGGGTTCGCATTGAACTCTCCATTTCTAGGAAAAAAAGTCGAAAAAAAGTTCTAGAAATGTTTTTCGCATTTTCCCAGTCTAATTTTGCCCTTTCAGCAAAAACTCGGGCATATTCGTAATCAGCGGAAAATTTCCGATCAAATAGACCCTTTTAAGAGCTTAAAAATGGAAAAAAATATTTTTCAACTTTTCCGCCCACTTTTCCGGAATCTCGAAAATCATGAAATTTCAAAAGGTCGTAGGGTGAGCTTCTTATAAGCTATGGAGATTCATTCGGTGGGTTTGGAAAAGGTTTTTGCCTGACTTGAATAATGGCGTTGGATTCGTATCGATATCTTGTATAGTTTTCCCGGAAAGTCCACTTGAAAAATCGCAAAAAAAGAGGCAAAGGGGTATGTATGGAAAAATTGGCAAAAATCGATGGTTCAACTTTGAAATTCTGCCAAAAATCGAAA